>WNWK01028298.1:0-25517 GCA_009830355.1 Cherax destructor | reverse complement strand
ACAGGATAGATATGAGGTATACAATAAACTAGTAACTACCATCCACATCATTGATAGGAGGTACACAATAAAAGTTACTACCTTCCACAGGATGGATATGAGGACACAATAAACTAGCCACTGCCATCCACAGGATGGATATGAGGTACACAATCATACATAATAAACTAGCCACTGCAATCCACAGGGCGGATATCAGGTGCACAATAACTAACTTCTACTATCCACAGGATGGATATGAGGTACACTATAAACTATAAACTACCATCCACAGGATGGATACGAGGAACACACTAAACTAGCCTCTACCATCCACAGAATGGATATGAGGTACACAATAAACTAGCCACTACCATCCACAGAATGCATATGATTTACACAGTAAACTAGCCACTACCATCCACAGGATGGATATGAGGTACATAATAAACTAGCCACTACCATCCACAGGATGGATATGTTATCTCTGTTATCTAGACTAACACGTCGGAACACCGGTAGTAGAATGGTAGCGTAGGTGAAGTGATATGGCCGAGACTGGCTTGGGTATATTGTCGAATAGGAAGAGTACACGGGGTACAGAGGGTATGTGAGGAGACCGAATCCAGCTGGAGGACCTGTTACTGTGAAGTAGGCTGCAAGAGCGAGGAAGAAACATGGCTGGCCAGCCCGACCTTGATAGGCTATAGATGGCAGCACCGTAGTGCCGCACAGTTTGAAAGAGCCACGAATAGGCTGTTTACATCCGCCGCTACTCCCGGGTCGTCTCGACACGACAATACCGGGCACGAAGGTGTAAACGAGCAAACAAAATTACCCAGGGAAACTGGCTTCCGGTCACCTGACTTTAAATCAGAATATTGCCGTGGGCCGGAAAATCTCCCACTTCGAGGTCGGGGAAGAGAAAATCGGCCCCCATACAGCTGACGGAGGACAGAACAAGCCGATGTTGGCACAGGAACTAGAGTCTTCTATATACAGGTTGTCCACAGAGCCAGACATCAACTTGACTGCACATCCTTGAGCGCCTGTACCATCCTCACATCTGCAAACAATGACTGACAGAGCATTTCCTAAGGTGGACATTTAACTCAAAAGGGCGATACTGCCCTTACCTTTATTCAGGCTTACAAGACACACTGGGTGCACATACTCACAAAACATTATTTCCATGGAATTCATTATACTACGGGTACCCTGCTAGAATAAATTTTAATATTTACATGGTGTTGTCCACCCTGACTCCATTATTTACTAACTATACAATGTATGCATTAATCCCCATTTCTGCAAGCAAACAATTAGCGTAGCTAGGTAGGAGTCGGACAAGTCAGTAGGTATGTCAATGTCACAGAAATGTACTGCTGTCCTGGGTCCAGGTCATAAGTATGGAGCTTACAGGACTGTCATCTGTCGTAGTGGTAGGGTGAAGAACTAGACAGGCTTTCACTAGTTTGAGTCTGATTGTGGCTTTGCAGTGCCCAAGGGTTCCAGCTCTGTTTCAGCTTGCACATGATCAATATACTTCATGTGGTCAAGGTGAGCTCTCTGATAGTTCCGTAGCTATCTCCTCACCTCGAACTTATTGCCGGGAGCTGTCATAGGACACGGTAAGGACCGACAAACTTGGGGACAAGTTTATGCATACCAGGGGTCTGCGTCGGGTTGAGCAACATAACTTTGCAACCTGGTTCCACCTTTCTTTCCTTAGCGTGTGTTGCTGCATCAGACTTGAACCTATCTGTGGTTTTATTAGGTTCTCACACTGCTGGAAGACAAGCTGTGTGGTCCTCATCTTAACTATTCCGGTGTTATCGGTGTCATAGGATGGACTAGGCAGAGCAAACAGGATTTCGTACGGTAAACGCTTATCATAGCTGTACAAGGCAAATGGGGTGTCTCGCCAATCGAGCTGTTGAGGGAAGAGTTCAATGTACACTGAACATCTGGAATAGCATCATCCCATGTAGTACAACTCAGATTAACGGAGAACGATACGCCATGGAAAGCATTTGCGACTGTCTGCCGTTTTGTCAGGATGGGTACTAACCGCAGTACCGCTCGTTATCTACCATTACAAGCACGAGTTTATTACTCCTTTCCGAGGTCGAGAAATTGTCAACAGTTCGACAAAATTCTTCCCAGGGCTCCTTTGTAATGGGATACTTCAGAATGGGATTGGGACCGTGACAGTACCCTTGTTAGTAAGCAAACGAACACTGGTGTACATACTTGCAATTTCCACTGCCATCTTAGGCCAGAAATATTTCATTCTAGCCTGTTTGATGCTGCGGTCCTTCCCGGGTGCGCTGCGCCTGGGACATCGTGGATCAACTTGAGAGTGCGGGTACCAGGGACTCGGTATCACCAGTTGGTGTACGGTCTGTCGGGCCCACTAGTCGAGCCACACAACACAGTACTCCTTGATTGACCACTAAGTCTGTCAGCGGAACGGGCGACTTGACCCGTGGGCCAACGTCCTCCTTGGTTAGGAATCAAAGGACTGGTGACCAAACCGAGTCCTGCCGTTGGGCTCTCTCTAGGTCCTCGACAGAGAACGAGTTGTCTGCACTGGCAAAGGCTATATGCCTCGACAAGGCGTTAGCCACGACATTTTGCTTACCCAGTACATAGCAGACTTCGGGATTGTAGTCGATAAAGTTGACAGACCACCCAGCATGTTTTCCAGAGAGATTCTTGTTTGTAAAAAGGGATAATAACTGCAGATGATCCGTGTAAATCTTGATAGGATACTGGTAAATAATGTCTCTGAAGTGGTTCAAAGCCCAGACGATGGCTAAGGCTTCTAGCTCTGTCACAGAGTAATTGACTTCAGCTTTGGTAAGAACACGGCTAGCATAAGCTATTGGCTGTTGCTTACCATTAGATTCCTGCGACAAGACTGCACCGATGCCAACTTTACTGGCATCTGTAGTCAAGGTGAACGCTTTGGTGAAATCAGGGAATCTAAGGACTGGGGCTGATGTTAACCTATTTTTAAGTGTGACGAAAGCTCTTTCTTGGTCACACGTCCACTCAAAGGAGACATCTTTCTTAAGGAGCTGTGTCAAGGGTGCAGCTATGGTGGAGAAACCGGCTATGAAAGTGCGGTAGAATCCAGCTAGGCCTAAGAAGGAGCGGACAGTATCTGCCGTCGTAGGTCAAGGGAACTTCCGTACAGCCGTGATTTTAGACTCGTCTGTCTTGATGCCGCTCTGAGTCACTACGTGGCCCAGAAACTTTATTTCCTGCTTAAGGAACTGACATTTTGAAAGCTTCACCTTAAGATTAGCCTTGGCTAGTTTTTCCAGTACCCGCTCAAGTTTTACGAGATGAGTAGGAACATCTTGGGACATCACAATGAGATCGTCTAGGTAGACCATGAGCGTGCCACCTAGGAGAGTACGGAAAAAAGTTGTCATTAGACGACTGAACATGATCGGGCTTCCGCGCAAGCCGAAAGGCATTCTCTTGAACTGATAATGACCAGTAGGCATAGAGAACGCTGTTAGTTCTTTGCTTTGGTCATCAAGAGGGATCTGCCAAAACCCTTGAAGAAGATCAAGAGTCGAAAAGATCTTGTTATCAAGACACATGTGCAACATCTGGGTGTCTTTATTGTAAACGTTTCGCCATCCAGTGGCTTTATCAATACAAATTCTAGGACATTGTTTGAAGACAGTAGAACTATATACAAAAGATGAGGTTAACAGTCCCTCGGCCTTGGAGTGGTGTGAACAGCACCGAAGTCGTGGAGTTTGTGGAGCAGAGGCAAGGATGCTGACGCTTATTTATATACTAACGTCAGGTGGAAAAGGACATGTAGTAGATGAGGGCATAGTCACTGGAAGCCGGGATTCGCCAGTGGAAGTAGGTCATACCCAAAGAGATGGGTTAGTTGTAGTAGTAGCTGTCGTTGCCGTAAAGGTTATGTACAGGTCTTCATCGGTTCGTCCCTTAACTGTCGTCTCGACCGATTTGAACCAAGTCTCCAACATACTGGCGCGACTGTCGAACAAAAGGGACGGGCGGGAATGACATGAAGTGCCATTCGTGGCCGCGATATGGGCCAACCGTTGGGAAGGCCTCCCCCCGATGGGACCTAACAGGAGAGGCATCAGTGCCATCTGTGGCAGAAGCTTGGGTACCGCGACGGCCACTGCGTGTCTGAGTCATAGCGTCAGTTACAAGCACAAAATTAGTCACGGAGAAAGGGAAAGGGATCAAAGCAAGAATTGATACGCAATCGGCTAGAACTCAACACAGAGTCAGAGAGGACAGAACACAGTGTTACTCGAAAACTACTTATTTGCTAACAAATGCGTGAATTACGTCAAAAAAAAGAATGGTACTCTCTGAAACTCAAGGTAAATTTTGAATACAAGTGAATTAATTGCTGGGGTGTTCACAGAACAAAAGCAGAGATAACTGGCAAGAAAATTGCATGAAAATGAATGAACTATAACAGGTAGCGGAATTAACAAAAGTTTGCAAATTAAAATGAAAACTGGGTATTACACACACTGTACTGCAGTGCAGGCTTGCTCAACACACAGCAAAATGTTGCAGGTGTTGGCAGTTGCAATTAGGTATGGCAAAGAAAAAATATGAAGTCACTTGCAGCAAGGTAAGGTGACAAAACAATTTATAATATCAGTCTTCAATGGTACTAAAAACAGTCACAAAAATTTACTGTATCAAGAAGTGCTGAATTTTACACAAAAAGGCAATGGGTAAAATGCTAAAATGGTAAAAATCAATAATAATAGGGCAAAAAGTTACAGGTGGCAAATGAGTGTACACTGACACAAGGAAAAAAAGTTTGTCAAGCAAATTCTGGTTCAAAAGTATGGAATTTCACAGGTAATTATTGCAATAATGGCAATTAAGCAGGTTCCTGAAAATTCAAGGGCAGGAACTGATAATGCACTCAATGACAGGGCATAAACATTAACAGAATGCAATACACAGGTGAATGAGCATAAACAAAAATATGGCAAAGAAATAATATAGAGAAAAATTAAATTGAGACACTGGAGAAAATGTAGGTGTCTAGTCACAAGTTGTTGAATTCAAGCAAAATAAAACTGACACTGGCAAGTATTAAAATAACACTTTGAACACACTAACACAACAGAACTGTGCAGGGTTGTCAACAATTTGTGGCTAGCTTGAAGGTGCAACAATCAAAATAATAACAGACAGATATGACTTGCAATAAAAAAAAAAAAAGAATATATATATATATATATATGGGTAGCACAATGAACAACTTTGAGCAGAAACAATTAATAATTAGGTGAGAGGCTAGGTGCAGAATAATGCACTAGGATTTAAAAATGCAAAAATGAGTGTGCAAAATGCAACAATGTTGCTGAATAATCGCAATACACAAAAATGTGCACTGCTACTGGAACTGAATAATTCACTGAAAGTATGGGCTTCAGTGATACTGTACTTGGTGCAGGGCAATTAAATAATGTCACAAATTCTTAGAAAATGCTAGACAGTCACTGTTTACTTAGCTTTGATTGTTGATGGAGAGACACAAGTAGTCAGGTGTGTACTGGTGGCTGAATGCTGTATGAGCACTTGTGAACTTCTATGGGGTTGTCAGTGGCACATAAATAATGTGCAAAGCTTGGGAAGAACGAGGAAAGGTCGTTGAACTCTGTAAAAACAGGTTAGTTTAGTAAAGAGTGGCAACAAAAATGCTAGGAGGCACAGCACGCTGCTGGGCCCTGGGTTTACACTAGGGTCGGTGTCTGAATGTGCTGCCGACTGTGGCTTTGGAAGCGCAGACGGACACGGGGAAATGAAGCAACAAACTAGGCAGGGTGCAAGGTTATGAAACTGAAGGGCTTCCCCAAAGTATAAAAGAAGTTACTTTACGGTTTTCACTGGGGGAAAAACAAAATTTTAAATCACTGCTGTGGCTGTAGGGTGTTGATTGCAGAACGACGAGGCGCGGGAGCACACAGACGCCTGGCTTGGCGTGGCTTGGGCAAACTGGGTTCCCACGTGTTCAAGCCGGGAGTGGAGTCTTGAACACCGAGAACAACACACAGACGGCGAGCTGGAGACAGTGAGGGTAGAATCGTAGTAGCAGGAGGGGTGGAGAGGCGGTGAATGGTGTCGGGAGGGCAGTCACGCGTGGCACACAACACCAACCACCCAAAACAACCTCACCTCGCGTCTCTTGTAGCTGTAGGAATGGCGTAGAAACGCTGGAGGATGCAGGAGAAGGGTGCAGGAGAACACTGCAGAACTGTAGAGGAGAAGTTAAACACACGTGACTGCAAGGCTCGAGGCTGACGCCGCGATGAATAAGTCCCGATTTTGTGGAAAAAAAATCAAGGACGATGATCTGACTCAGGCACCCACGAGACGCTGGGAGCGATGGGATGGATGGATGGGATGGATATGAGGTACTCAATAAACTAGCCACTACCATCCACAGGATAGATATGAGGTACACAATAAACAAGCAACTACCATCCACAGGATGGATATGGGGTACACAATAAACTAGCCACAAGCATCCACAGGATGAATATGAGGTACAAAATAAACTAGCCATTACCATACACAGGATGTATGTAAGGTGCACAATAAGCTAGCCACTACCGTCAACAGGAAGGACATGATGTACAGAATAAACTAGCTATTACCATCCACAGGATGGATATGAGGTACAGAATAAACTAGCTACTACCATCCACAGGATGAATATGAGGTACACAATAAACTAACCACTAACATCCTGAGGATAGATGAGATATACACAATAAACTAGAAACTACACTCCACAGGATGGACATGAGGTACACAATAAACTAGCCACTACCATCCACAGGATGGATATAAGGTACACAATAAACTAGTCACAACCATCCACTGTATGGATATGAGGTACAAAATAAACTAGCAACTACCATCCACAGGATGGATATGAGGTACACAATAAACTAGTCACTTCTATCCACAGGATGGACATGAGGTACACAATAAACTAGTCACTTCCATCCACAGGATGGATATGAGGTACACAATAAACTAGCAACTACCATCCACAGGATGGATATGAGGTACACAATAAACTAGCCACTACCATCCACAGGATGGATATGAGGAACACAATAAATTCGTCACTACGATCCACAGGATGTATGTAAGGTGCCCAATAAAATAGCCACTACCATCCATAGGACAGATATGAGGTACACAATAAATTAGACACTACCATCCACCGGATGGATATGATGTACAGAATAAACTAGTTACAACCATCAACAGGATGGATATGAGGTACACAATAAATTAGGCACTACCATCCACAGGATGGATAAGAAGTACACAAAAAACTAGACAGTAATATCCACAGGATAGATGTGAGGTGCACAATAAACTAGCCACTACCATCCACAGGATGTATATGATGTACAGCATAAACTAGCCACCACCATCCACAGGGTGGATATTAGCTACACAATAAACTATCCACAAACTTCCTCAGGATGGATATGATGTACACAATTTACTAGAAACTACAATCCACAGGATGGATATGAGGTACACAATAATCTACCTACTACCATCCACAGGATTGATATGAGGTACACAATAAACTAGCCACTACCATCCACAGAATTGATATGAGCTACACAATATACTAACTACTACCATCCACAGGATGGATATGAGCTACACAATAAACTAGTTACTACCATCCACAGGATGGATATGAGGTACAAAATAAACTAGCCACTACAATCAACAGGATGGAAATGATTACACAATAAACTAGCTACTTCCATCCACAGGACGAATATGAGGTACAAAATAAACTAGTCACTACCATCCACAGGATGGATTTGAGGTAGAAAATAAACTAGCTCCTACCATCCACAAGATGGATTTGAGGTACACAATAAACTAGTCACTACAATCCACAGGATGGATATGAGGTACTCAATAAACTAGCCACTACCATCCACAGGATGGATATGAGCTACACAATAAACAAGCAACTACTACCATCCACAGGATGGATATGAGGTACACAATAAACTAGCCACTAGCATCCACAGGATGAATATGAGGTACACAATAAACTAGCCACTAGCATCCACAGGATGATTATGAGGTACACAATAAACTAGCCAGTACCATCCACAGGATGCACGAAAGGTGCACAATAAACTAGCCACTACCGTCCACAGAATGGATATGATGTACAGAATAAACTAGCCACTACCATTAACATGATGGATATGAGGTACAGAATAAACTAACCATTACCATCCACAGGATGGATATTAGGTAGAAAATAAACTATCCACTACCATCCACAGGATGGATATAAGGTACACAGTAAACTAGCCAGTACCATCCAAAAGATGGATGTGAGGTGCACAATAAACTAACCACCACCATCCACAAGGTGTATATCAAGTGCTCAATAAACTAACCACTAACATCCTGAGGATAGATAAGAGGTACACAATAAACTAGAAACTACACTCCACAGGATGGACATGAGGTACACAATAAACTAGCCACTACCATCCACAGGATGGATATGAGGTACACAATAAACTAGTCACAACTATCCACAGGATGGATATGAGGTACAAAATAAACTAGCTACTACCATCCACAGGATGGATATGAGGTACACAATAAACTAGCAAATACCATCCACAGGATGGATATGAGGTACACAATAAACTAGCCACTACCATCCACAGGATGGATATGAGGTACAAAATAAACTAGCTACTACCATCCACAGGATGGATATGATGTACACAATAAACTGGCCACTACCATCCACAGGACGGATATGATTTACACAATAGAGTAGCCACTACCATCCACAGGATGGATATGAGGTTCACAATAAACTAGCTACTTCCATCCACAGGTTGGATATGAGGTTTACAATAAACTAGTTACTACCATCCACAGGATGGATATGAGGTACACAATATATTAGCCAATACCATCCACAGGATGGATATGAGGTACACAATGAAATAACTACTACCATCTTCAGGATGGATATGAGGTACACAATAACTAACCTCTACCATTCACAGGATGGATATGAGGTGCACAATAAACTACTCACTACCATCCACAGTATAGATATGAGATACACAATAAACTAGCCAATTCCATCCACAGGATGGATATGAGGTACACAAGAAACTAGCCACTACCATCTACAGGATGGATATGAGACTCACAATAAACTAGCTACTTCCATCCACAGGATGGATATGAGGTACACAATATACTAGCCACTAAAATCCACAGGATTGTTATGAAGTACACAATAAACTAGCTACAACCATCCACAGGATGGATATGAGGTACACAATAAACTAACCACTACCATCCACAGGATGAATATGAGGTACACAATAACTAACCTCTACCATCCACAGGATGGATATGAGGTACACAATAAACTAGTCAGTACCATCCATACGATTGATATGAGGTACACAATAAACTAGCCACTTTTGTCCAGAGGATGGATATAAGGTACACAATAAACTAGCCACTACAATCCACATGACGAATATGAGGTACAAAATAAACTAGCCACTACCATCCACAGGATGAAAATGAGATACACAATAAACTAGTTACTACCATCCACAGGATGGATTTGAGGTTGAAAATAAACTAGCTTCTACTATCCACAAGATGGATATGAGGTACACAATAAACTAGTCACTACAATCCACAGGATGGATATGAGGTACTCAATAAACTATCCACTACCATCCACAGGATGGATATGAGGTACACAATAAACAAGCAACTACTATCTACAGGATGAATATGAGGTACACAATAAACTAGCCACTACCATCCACAGGATGTATTTAAGGTGCACAATAAGCTAGCTACTACCGTTAACAGGATATATATGATGTACAGAATAAACTAGCTATTACCATCCACAGGATGGATATGAGGTACAGAATAAACTAGCAACTACCATCCACAGAATGGATATGAGGTACACAATAAACTATTCACTGCCATCCACATGATGGATATGAGGTACTCAATAAACTAGCTAGTACCATCCACAGGATGCATGTAAGGTGCAAAATAAACTAGTCACTACCGTCCGCAGGATGGATAGAAGGTACAGAATTAACTAGCCATTACCATCCACTGGATGGATATTAGGTACACAGAAAACTAGCCAGTACCATCCACAGGATGGATATGAGGTGCACAATAAACTAACCACCACATTTCACAAGGTGGATATCAAGTGCACAGTAAACTAGCCACTACCATCCACAGGATGGATACGAGGTACACAATAAACTAGCCACTACCATCCACAGGATGGATATGAGGTACACAATAAACTAGCCACTACCATCCACAGGATGGATATGAGGTACACAATAAACTAGCCACTACCATCCACAGGATGGATATGAGGTACACAATAAACTAGCTACTACCATCCACAGGATGGATATGAGTTACACAATAAACTAGCCACTACCATCCACAGGATGGATATGAGGTACACAATAAACTAGCTACTACCATCCACAGGATGGATGTGAGGTACACAATAAACTAGCCACTACCATCCACAGGATGGATATGATGTACACAATAAACTAGCCACTACCATCCACAGGATGGATATGAGGTACGCAATAAACTAGCACTTCGGTGGCATTATCTAAAAAATCTAATCAAGTTATAAACGAAATTTGGAGTTTGAAAAAACTTTGTACACCTACTTTTAGGTAATCTTTTTTGAATATCTAAATTTTTGTACGTTTTTTATGGGTAATTATTTTAAATTTCACACGTTTCTCTGAGTGAAAATTGGTAACTGGAATAGGTGTCGTGGATAGACTTCTCATAACAAGCTTTTATTGGGACAATGTTTTGATCTGTTAAGAATTCGAATAATTTTAGAAATAGATCTTAAGAGACTGAAAATATTGTCTTAATAAAGTTTGTATTTACATCAGTGTTGTCAGCAGCACAAGACGAGTCACTTGCAACAATATCCCAGAAATTAATAATTGTCAGCCTCTGCCTCCCCAGCATCACTAACATTGTCATCTGTGCCTCTCATTATTCCATCTTCTCATCTGCTCTGAGATAACACATTACAACCATTGTAACTATTAACAGTCCATTTGTTGTCTCCTCCAGTAAACTGTGAGTCTCCAGTAAGAAACAAGACAGTAAACTTCAGTAAACTCTCAGTGAATGATTTCTGTCTCTGGTATAAGATGGATGAGAAGTTCACTCAAGTGAATACTACATACTTCAAAGATTACTGGACTGACGAAGAATTACCTGCCATCAACCGTAGTAATGTTTGGTCCAATACGGAGGAATATACGAAGATTTCTCTTAATGACGAGTTGGTAAGTTTTGTTAATAAAAGTTTTAAATAAGGTGAATAATAACTGTAGACTGTACACTAGACGACAAGAAGGTCAACAATGACTGTAGTCCAATTTGTTTTCTTAGATATATATATATATATATATATATATATATATATATATATATATATATATATATATATATATATATATATATATATATATATATATATATATATATTGTCATGCCGATTAGGTAAAACTGGTCAATTAGCAAGAACTCATCTAAAATTAAGTCCTTTCTAAAATTTTCTCTTATACGTTTAAAGATATATTTTTTTCATTTATGTTAATGTAAGAATTTATAATTTTGTACCAAGAGAAACTTTGAAAACCTACCTAACCTTATTATAACAAGCGCAATTTAATTTAGCCTAACCCAACTAAATATATTTTAGATACGTTACATTAATTTAATAATAAACAAACACAATGAAATATATTTTTTTCGTTATGTTCAGAATGATTTTGGCGAAATTATTGCATACACAAATTTTCACTTCTTGTCTTATATGGCAAGGTGAGCGTTGCTATTTAAGCCAAATTCGCAAGTTTTACCTAATCAAGTAGTTAGACTGTTGGGTTTAGTCCTGACTCTTTCTCTTCTCCTTCAGCTCTTCCTCTCACCGGCTATTCTTCGTCTGTCCCCACTTCCCCCTCGCCCTTAGTGGGTCCTTACCTGAGAGTCTGAACTAACTAAACTAACTTACCTAATCGGCACGACATATATATATATATATATATATATATATATATATATATATATATATATATATATATATATATATATATAATCGTGCCGATTAGGTAAAACTGGTCAATTAGCAAGAACTCATCTAAAATTAAGTCCTTTCTAAAATTTTCTCTTATACGTTTATAGATATATTTTTTCATTTATGTTAATGTAAGAATTTATAATTTTTACCAAGAGAAACTTTGAAAACCTACCTAACCTTATTAAAACAAGCGCAATTTAATTTAACCTACCAACTAAATATATTTTAGAAACTTTAACATTAATTTAATAATAAACAAACACAATGAAATATATTTTTCGTTATGTTCAGAATGATTTTGGCGAAATTATTGCATACACAATTTTCACTTGTCTTATATGGCAAGTTGAGCGTTGCTATTTAAGCCAAAATCGCAAGTTTTACCTAATCGGCACGACATATATATATATATATATATATATATATATATATGTCGTGCCGATTAGGTAAAACTTGCGATTTTGGCTTAAATAGCAACGCTCACTTGCCATATAAGACAAGTGATAATTGTGTATGCAATAATTTCGCCAAAATCATTCTGAACATAACGAAAAAAATATATTTCATTGTGTTTGTTATTATTAAATTAATGTTAAGGTATCTAAAATATATTTAGTTGGTTAGCTTAAATTAAATTGCACTTGTTGTAAAAAGGTTAGGTAGGTTTTCAAAGTTTCTCTTGGTACAAAATTATAAATTCTTACATTAACATAAATGAAAAATATATCTCTAAACGTATAAGTGAAATTTTAGAAAGGATTTAATTTTAAATGAGTTCTTGCTAATTGACCAGTTTTACTAATCGGCACGACATATATATATATATATATATATATATATATATATATATATATATATATATATATTATATATGGTGGGCTGGAGTACGCAAATCCTCCCAGATTGCCCTACCAGCTTTCTTATCCTCTTCCATAGCATCAAATGAGCTAATAAAACAAATTCTTCCAGACAACCTCAGTGATTCAGCAGGAATACAGGACCCTAGCTACACCAGTGCCATCACTGAATGGGAGACTCTTGCTGCTCCAACACCAAAACCTAGTGAAGAACTGGCCTACAAACAGTCAAGCTGGGACGGCCCCATCACTGAAAAGATACTTGCCAATATGCTTAGGGCCGTAACATCAGACAGGAGACTGCCCGTCTCCTAGCTGTGAGTGCACATCACTCTGGGGACTTCCTCCAAACAGTTCCCATTTCGGCCATGGGAACACGCCTCGACCCTAAGACCCTTCGTATTGCAGTGGCTCTGCGCCTTGCTGCCCCTATTCACACGGAATATACGTGTATTTGCAGCGATGCGCAAGCCGACCAATATGGTCTACATGGTCTTAACTGTTCTAAAACATAGGGTTGGCATGCAAGACACAATGAGGTCAACGACATCATAAAGAGAACCCTTGCTACAGCTGGATGCCCAGCCGAGAGAGCCTCGATCACTAGCAGCCAAGAATGCCCACAACCCACCATCTATCCCTGGAAGAATGGCAAGCTCTTAGCATGGGATTATATATATATATATATATATATATATATATATATATATATATATATATATATATATATATATATATATATATATATATATATATATGTCGTGCCTAATAGGTAAACTTAGCCAATTAGCAAGAACTCATTTAAAATTAAGTCCTTTCTTAAATTTTCTCTTATACGTTTAAAGATATATATTTTTCATTATTGTTAATGTAAAAAAAATTAATTTTGCACCAAAAGTATCTTAGAAAACTTACCTAACCTTATTATAACAAGCACAATTAATTAAGCCTAATCCAACTAAATATATTTTAGATACGTTTACAATAATTTAATAATAAACAAAACACAATGAAATATATTTTTTTTCGTTAGGTTCAGAATTATTTTTGCGAAATTATTGCATACACAAATTTTCGCTTGTCTTATATGGCAAGATGAGCGTTGCTATTTAAGCCATAATCGCAAGTTCTGCCTATTGGGCAGATATATATACGTATATATATATATATATATATATATATATATATATATATATATATATATATATATATATATATATATATATATATATATATATATATATATATATATGTCGTGCCGATTAGGTAAAACTGGTCAATTAGCAAGAACTCATCTAAATTAAGTCCTTTCTAAAATTTTCTTATACGTTTAAATATATTTTTTCATTTATGTTAATGTAAGAATTTATAATTTTGTACCAAGAGAAACTTTGAAAACCTACCTAACCTTATTACAACAAGCGCAATTTAATTTAGCCTAACCCAACTAAATATATTTTAGATACGTTAACATTAATTTAATAATAACAACACAATGAAATATATTTTTCGTTATGTTCAGAATGATTTTGGCGAAATTATTGCATACACAAATATTCGCTTGTCTTATATGGCAGGTTAGCGTTGCTATTTAAGCCAAAATCGCAAGTTTTACCTAATCGGCACGACATATATATATATATATATATATATATATATATATATATATATATATATATATATATATATATATGTCGTGCCGATTAGGTAAAACTGGTCAATTAGCAGAACTCATCTAAATTAAGTCCTTTCTAAAATTTTCTTATACGTTTAAAGATATATTTTTTCCTTTATGTTAATGTAAGAATTTATAATTTGTACAAGAGAAACTTTGAAAACCTACCTAACCTTATTACACAGCGCAATTTAATTTAGCTAACCAACTAAATATATTTTAGATACGTTAACATTAAATTAATAATAAACAAACACAATGAAATATATTTTTTCGTTATGTTCAGAATGATTTTGCGAAATTATTGCATACAAATTTTCACTTGTCTTATATGGCAAGGTAAGCGTTGCTATTTAACAAATCGAAGTTTTACCTAATCGGCACGACATATATATATATATATATATATATATATATATATATATATATATATATATATATATATATATATATATATATATATATATATATATATACGTGCCGATTAGGTAAAACTTGCGATTTTGCTTAAATAGCAACGCTCATCTTGCCATATAAGACAAGTGAAAATTTGTGTATGCAATAATTTCGTCAAAATCATTCTGAACATAACGAAAAAAAATATATTTTATTGTGTTTGTTTATTATTAAATTAATGTTAACGTATCTAAAATATATTTAGTTAGGTTAGGCTAAATTAAATTGCGCTTGTTGTAATAAGGTTAGGTAGGTTTTCAAAGTTTCTCTTGGTACACAATCATAATTTCTTACATTAACATAAATGAAAAAAAATATATCTTTAAACGTATAAGAAATTTTTTTAGAAAGGACTTAATTTTAGAAGAGTTCTTGCTAATTGACCAGTTTTACCTAATCGGCACGACATATATATATATATATATATATTATATATCATAAAGAGAACCTTGCTTCAGCATATATATATATACGTATATATATATATATATATATATATATATATATATATATATATATATATATATATATATATATGTCGTGCCGATTAGGTAAAACTTGCGATTTTGGCTTAAATAGCAACGCTCTTCTTGCCATATAAGACAAGCGAAAATTTGTGTATGTAATAATTTTGCAAAAATCGTTCTGAACCTAACGAAAAAAATATATTTCATTGTGTTTGTTTATTATTAAATTATTGTAAACGTATCTAAAACATATTTAGTTGGGTTAGGCTAAATTAAATTGCGCTTGTTATAATAAGGTTAGGTAGGTTTTCAGAGTTTCTTTTGGTACAAAATAATAAATTTTTACATTAACATAAATTAAAAATATATATCTTTAAACGTATAAGAGCAAATTTTAGAAAGGATTTAATTTTAAATGAGTTCTTGCTAATTGACCAGTTTTACCTAATCGGCACGACATATATATATATTTATATATATATATATATATATATATATATATATATATATATATATATGTATATATATATATATATATATATATATATATATATATATATATATATATATATGGTGATCCCGTCGTGCGGTTTGCTGGCTTGTGGGTATTGTTTCCTGCTAGTGATCGGGGCTCTCTCTCGGCTGGGCATCCAGCTGAAGCAAGGGTTCTCTTTATGATATATATATATATATATGTCGTGCCGATTAGGTAAAACTTGCGATTTTTGCTTAAATAGCAACGCTCACCTTGCCATATAAGACAAGTGAAAATTTGTGTATGCAATAATTTCGCCAAAATCATTCTGAACATAACGAAAAAAATATATTTCATTGTGTTTGTTTATTATTAAATTAATGTTAACGTATCTAAAATATATTTAGTTGGGTTAGGCTAAATTAAATTGCGCTTGTTGTAATAAGGTTAGGTAGGTTTTCAAAGTTTCTCTTGGTACAAAATTATAAATTCTTTCATTAACATAAATGAAAAAATATATCTTTAAACGTATAAGAGAAAATTTTAGAAAGGACTTAATTTTAGATGAGTTCTTGCTAATTGACCAGTTTTACCTAATCGGCACGACATATATATATATATATATATATATATATATATATATATATATATATATATATATATATATATATATATATATATATATATATATATATATATATATATATATATATATATATATATATATATATATATATATATATATATATATATATATATATATATATATATATATATATATATATATATATGTCGTGCCGATTAGGTAAAACTTGATTTTGGCTTAAATAGCAACGCTCACCTTGCCATATAAGACAAGTGAAAATTTGTGTATGCAATAATTTCGCCAAAATCATTCTGAAGATAACGAAAAAATATATTTCATTGTGTCTGTTTATTATTAAATTAATGTTAGCGTATCTAAAATATATTTAGTTGGGTTAGGCTAAATTAAATTGCGCTTGTTGTAATAAGGTTAGGTAGGTTTTCAAAGTTTCTCTTGGTACAAAATTATAAATTCTTACATTAACATAAATGAAAAAATATATATTTAAACGTATAATAAATTTTTAGAAAGGACTTAATTTTAGATGAGTTCTTGCTAATTGACCAGTTTTACCTAATCGGCACGACATATATATATATATATATATATATATATATATATATATATATATATATATATATATATATATATATATAATTTATGTCTGGTCCAGAATAAATAAATACGTAATTTTCGCTGAAAAAAATTGATCTACAAATCTGTAAAAAAAAATTGAAAGTCTAACTTTTTTGGGGAATCCATTATATTTATTAAATAAAAAAATTATACAAATTTATACAAATATTTTACAGAGATCACTGCACAACACTTCACCAGGAATCCAGCTGACCTACAGTGTGAGAATCACTGGCAACGCCACTATGGAATGGATCAGTTGCAAGAATTGTCAAAGACTTCGTAAGTCAACTTAAATTATTCCTTGACAAAGATCTTTAATAAGTCTGGTATAAGATTTACATCATTATATTGTAAATCAATGTTTGTGGTATACTACTCCAGGTATACTACAAGTACTATACTACTCCAGGTATACTACAAGTACTATACTACTCCAGGTATACTACTAGTACTATACTACTCCAGGTATACTACTCCAGTTATACTACTGCAGATATGCTACTCCAGGTATACTACAAGTATACTACTCTAGGTATACTACTCCAGGTATACTACTCTACTTATACTACTCCAGGTATGCTACTCCAGGAATGCTACTCCAGGTATACTCTACGTACACTTCTCCAGGTATACTCTACGTACACTTCTCCAGGTATACTACTCCAGTAATACTATATAAATTTTTGTACGATTTTTAAGGGTAATTATTTTAAATTTGCCAAATTATACTCACTGAAGATATACTACATAACTTGGAATAGGCTTCATGCAGACACTTTGTATAACAAGCTTTTATTGGGACAATGTTTTGATCTGTTAAGTATTTTAATAATTAGAGATATAGATCTTAAGAGACTGAAATTATTGTCTTAATAAAGTTTGTCTTAACATCAGTGTTGTCAACAGCACAAGACGAGTCACTTGCAACATAAATGCAACAATATCCCCAAAAATTAATAATTGTCAGTCTCTGCCTCCCCAGCACCACTAAAATCATTATCTGTCTCTCATTATTTCATCTTCTCATCTGCTCTGAGATAACACATTACAACCATTGTAACTAATGACAGTCCATTTGTTGTCTCCTCCAGTAAGCTGTGAGTCTTCAGTAAGAACCAAGACAGCATCCTTCGTTGTAGTGTTAGAGGATAATTACTGTCTCTGGTATAAGATGGATGAGAAGTTCACTCAGGTGAAAACCACATACACAGTCAATAGATGGATTTTTAAACACTTACCTGTCATCAACAGTAGTGATGTTTGGTCCAATACGGAGGAATATACAAGTATTTCTTCTGCTGACATGTTTGTAAGTTTTGTTAATGAACATTTTTGATTAAGTGAATAACGACCAGACTGTACACTAGATGATAGGAAAGTGAACAATGACTGTAGTCCAATTTATTTTATATATCTATATATATATATATATATATATATATATATATATATATATATATATATATATATGCAAAAATATCACAGTAAACAGGTGATATCAAAATATGCAAGACAACCACTATGAAAAATAGAGGAATTCCAAGCGCTTTCGTGACTACTCACATTATCAAGGAACTATAAAACAAAACATAACAAGAAGGCTTATAAAGGGGCAAGACTACACCTCACAGTCACATCATACTAACAAAGACCACACCTCACAGTAGCGTGTCATCGCCCGAATCTGTGAAGAGGACCTGAAACTCTTCCCAATAATTAAGATTTGTCATTAAATTCTTCCCAAATTTTATTAATTATAAATGAATCCAATTTATATAAACCAAAAGAAATATTCATATTATTTTCAAAACTGCTTTTGATTCTATTATATTCTTCTCAAAAAAAAAAGGGACAACCAACCCTATTCAACTAAAAATATGTTGATTCTCCCTTACCATGAAAACTTGGTTGATATGCCTTCCTTTCTTAAGAACTTGAATATCAAAGTTGTATTTAAAAATCTTGATATAGTAAAAAAACTTTTGATAAAAAATTCCCCCCAAAATGCTGACGGTATGGGTTTAGAAATGGAAAATACTGAGTGTCGAAATATAAATCTAGGCTTTGATATAAAAAATCTTAACAATAACAAGGACAGTAATAGGTATAGTGGAAAAACAGAAAGGAGCAGGAAGGGTAAAGAGAAAGGAGGGTCTTTATAAGTGTATTATACAAATAGTCGTAGTACTAGGAATAAGATGGACGATTTGAGATTAGTTGCAAGTACAGGTAACATTGATGTATTTGCCATAACTGAGACATGGTTCAATATGAAAAATAGGGACATGCCTGCTGAATGTCATATACAGGGTTTTAAATTGTTCCAAGTAGACAGAAGTTTCGGGAAGGGGGGTGGGGTGGCACTGTATGTCCGAGATCACTTGAACTGTTGCATAAAAACGGGAATAAAGTCTGAAATAACACATACAGAGTCTGTCTGGATAGAATTTTCAGATGGGGATGAAAAATTCATTTTAGGTGTGATATACCGTCCCCCAAACTTAGATAGGGACCAAGGGAGACTACTATGGGAGGCAATTGTTAAGGCCACAAGGCACGATAACGTAGATATTCTAGGAGACTTCAACTTTAGTCAGATTGATTGGAATTTCTTGACTGGGAATTTAGAATCTAACGACTTCTTAGAAGTAGTTCAAGATTGTTTTTTGAAGCAGTTTGTGACAGAACCTACAAGGGGAAATAACCTGCTTGACTTGGTTCTGGCAAACAAGGAAACCCTTGTTAATAATTTAGAAATTACAGAGGAACTCGGCGCAAGCGACCACAAATCAATTACCTTTGGCATTGAATGGAAGTATTATAGTAGGGATAACTCAGTAACGGTCCCAGATTTTCGCTTAGCAGATTACATTGGACTTAGAGAACACTTATCATCTGTGGACTGGGGTAATGAAGAGAGCTATCAATATGACAGTTTTCTGAACACTATACATGCTTCCCAAAGAACATTTATCCCATATAAAGAAATTAGATCGAAAAAAAATTACCCAAAATGGATGAATAATAGGCTCAAATATCTTTTAGGGCAGAAGAAAGGAATTTATAGGCGTATCAAAAGAGGTGAGGGTCATCTTATGAATCAGTATATTGACATTAAGAGGGACGTTAAAAAGGGGATAAGAAAAGCTAAACGGGACTACGAAATTAAAGTTGCTAGGGATTCGAAAACTAACCCAAAAAGTTTTTTCCAGGTGTATAGAACAAAAGTTAGAGATACGATAGGTCCCCTTAAAAATAACTCTGGGCATCTTACTGATAAGGAGAATGATATGTGCTCTATTTATAATAATTATTTTCTCTCGGTTTTCACACAAGAAGACACTAATAATATCCCAGTAATTAATTTTTATAGTGTCCCTGAAGAAGATAAATTATGTAATATCACAGTCACTAGCGAAATGGTTATGAAACAAGTAGACCGACTGAAACAAAATAAATCACCGGGTCCTGATGAACTATTTGCAAGGGTTCTGAAGGAATGCAAAATGGAACTCTGTGAACCAATATCTAACATTTTTAATTTATCTCTTCAAACAGGTGTAGTGTCTGATATGTGGAAGATGGCTAATGTAATTCCTATTTTTAAAGCAGGGGACAAGTCACTACCGTCAAATTACCGCCCAATAAGCCTGACCTCAATTGTAGGCAAATTACTAGAGTCAATTATAGCTGATATTATTAGAAGCCATCTAGATAACCATAATTTGATTAATGATACTCAGCATGGATTCACGAGGGGCCGTTCCTGCCTATCTAACTTATTAACCTTCTTTAGTAAAGCTTTTGAGGCTGTTGATCATGATAAAGAATTCGATATTGTTTATTTAGATTTTAGTAAGGCTTTTGATAGAGTACCGCACCAGAGACTGTTAAAAAAAGTGCCAGCTCATGGCATTGGGGGAAAAGTGCTGTCATGGATCGAGTCATGTATTGCGACCCCAGAATGGGCCTCAATGTATATATCTGTTTATAATGTATATTTCCATTTTCTATAATTTTATATTGCTGATATTCTCGATAATAGCTAAATCGTTAATATTGTGCTTTATACTATTATTGGACTATTATTTGATCTTATTTTACTTAGCTATGTTTATTAGGTAGGATGTAATATTATAGATTATGACTAGGCTTGTTGCTGGGAGGAGTCACGTGATTCCACCCGAGGTGGGTGACGCTGTTCCTTCCTCGAGAGCACTACGCAGCTGGACTTCGTCGAGAAAACACCTCTCTCCAGTCTCTGCTTGTTTTCTCGCCATATAGACTCTGTGTGGTAGAGTATGTGTTCGGTGGTGAGACGAAACATACTTCTCAGGACTCTGTGTAACTCTTGTTCACAGAGGATAGACTAGACAGTGATTTCCGACGTTTTTCTGGGTTGTGTGTCGCATTGACACTCTTTGATAACTCAGGTCTTTAGCTTCAGCTCTTGACCTAATTCGATAAGGCATCTGTGCACCGCCACAGTTTGGGATTGTTTATGCTGAACCTAGCTTCAGTAGAAAGGGAGTTTTGTGACTGTTTTGGAGGATCTACTGATGGTCCCCAGTTAGGGTCGATTTTCTATCTCCTTGTTCCTGACGCTGTGTTGCTGTTGCCTGTTATATTGCTGTTATGTGAATTGGTAATTTTACTGATCAATCAAGCTGTTCGGATTGTCAGTTTGTTAGAAGAGCTAGCTTATGAGAAGTTCAGTCGGACACTGGTTGAGTCGAGTCTTAGTTACCTGGTGCTCACTCATACACACATTCTTATTTGCATATATCTATATTATTGTACTTACTGTCATTGTAACTGATGGTACTAAAGTCTTTTGGATATATGTGCCCTCAGCACAGCATTATTGTATATGAGAGCAGTGTAGGAGCTAACCTCCTAATTAACCTCCTAATTGATGTCTTAATTAATATCTTTATATTTGATTTACTTTGCTACCCTAGATTTTCTCACTTTGTTAATAAACCTTTTAAATATCTGTTTGGTTAGTACCCTATCAGTTGCAATCCTCTTAAGATATATAATATATCGGATAACTGGACCAGGATACTGACTTTGTTACAAAAGCCCAGTAACAGGCTGGATGCTAGAAGGGCTATCCTTTCTAGTGTTCACTGGAGATGTCTATTACTAATAGATATCGTGTCATTTTGTAACATCATGGCTCACCAATAGGAAGCAGAGAGTGTGCATAAATGGGGTTAAATCCGAGTGGGGATCTGTAACAAGTGGTGTTCCACAGGGATCAGTCTTAGGCCCGTTGTTGTTTATAATGTAAATGAATGGTTCAGAGAACCACACAGTGGCTTCATCAGTCCATACAAAGGAGAATCGTGAAGAACAGGAGGAGTTTGATGTGGTCAGTCCCTCAATCTTGAGTCGATGTTGTCAGTCCATCAATCTTGAATAGAATACAGCATATGTGCTTAGAGGAAGCTTATATACTGTACACAGGAGAGGTGCAGCAGTTGTAGGAGGTGTCACATTTGTCCAATGTGGAAGTAGGTCGTGCCCAAGGAATAGGCAAGCGAAAAAATCCCTGTATTAAGATACCAAGATGTTGCTGTGTCAGACAGGATGTAAATGAATGATTCAGAGAACCGACGAGTTGGTAAATTAGACACATATGCAACACTTGGGTATCTTTATTGAGGAAACGTTTCGCCACACAGTGGCTTCATCAGTCCATACAAGGAGAATCAAAGAACTGGAGGTTTGAGGTGGATTATAGTTCCTTGATAATGTGAGTAGTCACGAAAGCGCTTGGAATTCCTCTATTTTTTCATAGTGGTAGTCTTGTATATATATATATATATATATATATATATATATATATATATATATATATATATATATATATATATATATATATATATATATATATATATATATATATATATATTATGTCTGGTGAAAAAAAAAAAAACTGTAGCAAATTGTTCTACAAATCTGTAAAAAAAATTGAAATGTCAAATTTTTAGGGAGTTCATTATATTAAAAAAGAAAGATCATAAAGATTAGTTGATACAAGTACTTTTTTAACAGACATCACTACAGAAAATCTCACCAGGAATCAATTGGATCCAAAGTGTGATGATCACTGGCAACGCCACTATGGAATGGATCAAATGCAACAATTGTCAAAGTTCTCGTAAGTAAACTTAAATTATTTCCTCACAAAGATCTTTAATAAGTCTGGTATAAGATTTATATCATTATATTGTAGATTAAGGTTTGTGGCATATTACTCCAGGTATACTACTCCAGGTATACTACTTCAGGTATACTAGACACCAGAGTTTTCTTAACAATATTAACACCAAACATTGTCATAACAATATTAACACCAAACGTTGTCTTAACAATATTAACACTAAAAATTGTTTTATCTTTACATAACAATATTAACACCAAACTATGTCAGCTAACACCCAGGTACCTACTTACTGCTAGGTGAACAGTTGCCGCAGGTGTAAGGTGACTAACATCCAGTACCTCTTACTGCTAGGTGAACAGGGACAGCAGGTGTCTTAGGAAACACGCCTAATATTTCCACACATACCGGGGATCGAACCACGGACACTCAGAGTGTGCTACCAAACCAACTACGGTACTGACGTGTATTTGCTGTCCTTGCGTGTCGACCCACAATTTAAATTCACTAGTTCTTTCTACCTGCTTATCAGGCCCTTATCAGAGCCCTTATCATCTCACTATAAGGGATAACTCAGTCCTTTGAATCTATAAAGTGGTTATAACTATGACCTTAAGTTTTAAAGGGGTGAAGTGGTAAGCCAGTGGAAGGCCTCGGTCAGATGACCAAAAGCTACAACAACGGGTCAGATACTAAGGCCCACGTCAAGAAACACTTGTCCTGTATCCTGAGGAACCTTACCTAACCTAATAAGACCTAACCTAACCTGACCTAACCTAACCTAACCTGACCTAACCTAACCTGACCTGACCTAACCTGACCTAACCTAACCTGACCTGACCTAACCTGACCTAACCTAACCCAAATTAACTTAATCTAACCTGACCTGACCTAACCTAACCAAACCTGACCTAACCTAACCTGTCCCAACCTAACCAGACCTAACCTAACCTGACCTAACCTAACCTGACCAAACCTAACTTAACCTGACCCAACCTAACCAGACCTACCCTAACCTGACCAAACCTAACTTAACCTGACCCAACCTAACCTAACCTGACCTAACCTATCCTGACTTGACCTAACCTTACCTAACCTGACCTGATCTGACCTAACCTGGCCTGACCTAACCTAGCCTAACCTAACATAACCTTACCTAACCTAACCTTACCTAACCTTTTCTAACCTAACCTAACCGGACCTAATCTAACCTTACCTGACCTAACCTAACCAGACCTAACCTAAACAAACTTAACCTTACCTAACCTAACCTAACCTGACCTGACGTAACCTGACCTGACCCAACCTAACCTAGCCTAGCCTAACCTATCCTTACCTGACCTAACCTGACCTGCCCTGATCTGACCTGACCTGACCTAACCTTACCTAGCCTAACCTGACCTAACCTAACCTGTAATTGTAGGTTTAGCTTACTGATGCGTAGTGTTGACGTTGGTAACGTGGGTAGAATTGAGACAGCCGATGACTAGATGACTTTATTGTTCATTACGGGCGGAGGCGTGGGGACCGGAAGCCAGAACCAACCCTTGTGGGACACTTGATCCTGGAGGTCTGCTGCGTGAGTGAGGCAGAAACATGGTAGTGCAGAATGACAGGGTAGGCCTAGAGGGCAGCACTGGAGTGCCGGAAATATAGAAAGGAACTGAGTATAGGCTGTCTACAATCCGGCCCACCTACCGCATGTGTCTCGACACGACAATACTGGCGGGCACGAAGGTGTAAGAGAGCAATACAATAATTAACCCGGGGGACTCTGGCTTTCGCTCGCCTGAAGAAGATATATAATTGGATATAGCAGGCGAAATCGGCGTGCCCATACAGCTGGACGGAGGACAGAGCAAGGCGATGCCGGCACTGGAACAGAGTCTTCTATTTACAGGTTGTCCGCAGGGTTAGGGCATCAAACTTGACTGCACATCCTTGAGCGCTTTACCATCCTC
>WNWK01028297.1:0-25519 GCA_009830355.1 Cherax destructor | reverse complement strand
GTGACCCACCGTAGTCCCGCCTGTGGTGATCCACCGTAGTCACCGCCTGGGTGTCCACCGTAGTCACCGCCTGTGGTGACCCACCAAAAATCCCGCCTGTGGTGATCCACCGTAGTCACCCCTTGGTGATCCACCGTAGTCACCGCCGTGGTGACCACCGGTCACCGCCGTGGTGATCCACCGGTCACCCCTGTGATCCCCGGGGGTTTACCGCCTGTGGTGACCATAGTCACCGCCTGGGTGATCCACCTTCCCGCCTGGGTGATCCACCGGTCACCGCCTGTGGTGATCCACCGTAGTCCCGCCTGTGGTGTCCACCGTAGTCACCGCCTGGGGTTTTCCACCGTAGTCACCGCCTGTGGTGCCCCGAGTCCCGCCTGTGGTGATCCACCGTAGTCACCACCTGTGGTGATCCACCGTAGTCACCGCCTGTGGTGATCCACCGTAGTCACCGCCTGTGGTGATCCACCGTAGTCAAACAACAAGGTACCTTACATTAGTGGACTGCTTACAGAGTCAAATGCCATGTTTGCGGCTTTCACAGAGACCCACATAAGAGATCACTTGGACAATGAAATATGGATCCCGGGCTACAACCTATACAGGTGTGACAGAGTGAATAGGCAAAAAGGGGGGGATGGCCTGTATATCACAGAGTCACTTATATGTTCAGAACTACTAAATGCCTCAAATGATGTAGTTGAAGTATTAGCAATAAAGGTCGAGAATCAAAACCTGGTCATCGTGGTGTCTACAAGCCCCCGGATGCAACGTCCCAACAATTCCAGGAACAGCTTCTGAAAATTGACCACTGTCTGGAAAATCTTCCAGCTCCTGCCCCCAACATCTTGCTACTGGGGGATTTCAACCTCAGGCACCTAAAATGGAGGAACATTGCAAACAATGTGGTAGCAGAGATAACACCAGGAGGCAGTTCAGATGAAAATTCACACATGCATGAACTTTTAAATCTCTGCACCAAGTTCACCTTAAACCAGCAAATAGTAGAGCCCACAAGATTAGAGAATACGCTGGACCTCATCTTCACCAACAATGATGATCTGATACGAAATGTCATCATATCAAAAACAATACACTCAGATCACAACATAATAGAGGTCCAGACATGCATGCTGGGAGCTCCAGATCAACAAAATGTGATCAGCCGTGAGGAAGCTTTCTCCAAATTCAACTTCAATAACAAAAACATAAGGTGGGACCAAGTAAACCAAGTCCTAAATGATATAAACTGGGAAGATTGCCTAAGCATCACGGATCCCAACCTATGTCTTGAACAAATTAACTCTGTGGTACTTGAGGTTTGCTCAAGGCAAATTCCCTTAAGGAAAAGGAGGAGAAGATGCAAACTGGAAAGAGAGGCGCTCCCTATACAGGCGAAGGCACAGAATAACGGAGCAGCTACAGGAGGCCAATATCTCTGAAATACGTAGGGAGACACTAGTCAGAGAAATAGCAAACATCGAATTAAAACTAAAGGAATCTTATAGGAATCAAGAGACACGGGAAGAACTAAGAGCCATAAATGAAATTGAAAGAAACCCTAAGTATTTCTTTTCCTATGCAAAATCAAAGTCGAGAACAACAACCAGTATTGGGCCCCTACTTAAACCGGATGGGTCCTACACAGATGACAGCAAGGAAATGAGTGAGTTACTTAAATCCCAGTATGACTCAGTCTTTAGCGAGCCACTAACCAGACTGAAAATCGAAAACCTAAATGATTTTTTCATGAGAGTGCCACAGAACTTGACAGACGCATGCCTTTCTGACATCATCACTACGCCAAATGACTTTGAAAAGGCAATAAATGACATGCCCATGCACTCCGCTCCAGGCCCAGACTCATGGAACTCCGTGTTCATCAAGAACTGCAAGAAGCCCCTATCACATGCTTTTAACATCCTATGGAGAGGGAGCATGGACACTGGGATCGTCCCGCAGCTACTAAAAACAACAGACATAGCCCCGCTCCACAAAGGGGGCAGTAAAGCAATAGCAAAGAACTACAGACCAATTGCGCTAACGTCCCATATCATAAAAATCTTTGAAAGGGTTCTAAGAAGCAAGATCGCCACCCATCTTGATACCCATCAATTGCACAACCCAGGACAGCATGGGTTTAGATCAGGCCGCTCCTGTCTGTCCCAACTACTGGACCACTACGACAAGGTCCTGGATGCTCTAGAAGATAAACAGAATGCAGATGTTATATACACAGATTTTGCAAAAGCCATGTGACCATGGTGTAATAGCACACAAAATGCGTGATAAAGGAATAACAGGAAAAGTTGGTAGATGGATTTATAATTTCCTAACACGTAGAACACAAAGAGTAGTAGTCAACAGAGTAAAGTCTGAGGCAACTACTGTGAAAAGCTCTGTTCCACAAGGCACAGTACTTGCTCCCATCCTATTCCTCATCCTCATATCAGACATTGACAGGGATATAAGCCACAGTGCTGTGTCTTCCTTTGCAGATGACACCCGAATCTGTATGACAGTGTCCACCGTTGAAGACACTGCAAGACTCCAAGCAGACATAAACCAAATCTTTAAATGGGCTGCAGAAAACAATATGAAGTTCAATGATGAGAAATTTCAATTACTCAGATACGGTAAACGTGAAGAAATTAAAATCTCATCGGAGTACAAAACTAATTCCAACCACACAATAGAGCGAAAACTAATGTCAAAGACCTGGGAGTGATCATGTCAGAGGATCTCACCTTCAAGGACCATAACAATGTAGCAATTGCATCTGCTCGAAAAAAGACAGGATGGATAATGAGAACCTTCAAAACCAGGGATGCCAAGCCCATGTTGACACTTTACAGATCGCTTGTTCTATCTAGGCTGGAATATTGCTGCACACTAACTGCACCTTTCAAGGCGGGTGAAATTGCTGACCTTGAAAATGTGCAGAGAACCTTCACCGCACGCATAAGTGCGATAAACCACCTCAACTACTGGGAACGCTTGAAGTTCCTAAACCTGTACTCTAGAACGCAGGCGGGGGAGATACATTATTATATACACATGGAAAATTCTCGAGGGCTTAGTACCAAACTTGCACACAAAAATCACTCCGTACGAAAGCAAAAGACTCGGCAGGCGATGTAACATTCCCCCAATGAAGAGCAGGGGTGCCACTAGCACGTTGAGGGACAACACAATAAGTGTGAGGGGCCCAAGATTGTTCAACTGCCTCCCAGCATACATCAGGGGGATTACCAACAAGCCCCTGGCTGTCTTCAAGCAGGCACTGGACAGGCACCTCAAGTCGGTACCTGATCAGCCGGGCTGTGGTTCGTACGTTGGACTGCGTGCGGCCAGCAGTAACAGCCTGGTTGATCAGGCTCTGGTCCAACAAGAGGCCTGGTCACAGACCGGGCCGCGGGGGCGTTGACCCCTGGAATTCTCTCCAGGTAGACTCCAGGTAGTCACCACCTGTGGTGATCCACCGTAGTCACCGCCTGTGGTGATCCACCGTAGTCACCGCCTGTGGTGATCCACCGTAGTCACCGCCTGTGGTGATCCACCGTAGTCACCGCCTGTGGTGATCCACCGTAGTCACCGCCTGTGGTGATCCACCGTAGTCACCACCTGTGGACAAACAGATGATGTGGACAGACAGTAAGAAATAGATGGTGTGGATAGAGGGAGACAATGAGAGACAGGTGGTGTGGTGGACAGAGGTGGTGTGGCGGACATACAGGTGACAGAAAGCTGTTGTGGGCAGACAGGTGGTGTGATGGACAGGTGGTGTGGTGACAGGTGTGGTGGACAGAGACAGGTGGTGTGGTGGACAGAGACAAGTGGTGTGGTGGACAGAGATACAGGTAGTGTGGTGGACAGAGATACAGGTGGTGTGGTGGAGAGAGATACAGGTGGTGTGGTGGACAGAGATACAGGTGGTGTGGTGGAGAGAGATACAGGTGGTGTGGTGGACAGATACAGGTGGTGTGGTGGACAGAGAGACAGGTGGTGTGGTGGACAGAGACAGGTGGTGTGGTGGACAGAGACAGGTGGTGTGGTGGACAGGAAGACAGACACAAGCAACATTAGTGCCACACAATAGTCATCAGTGTCACCTCGCCCTGACAAGCACCAGTGCCAAACTTCGCGTTGGCACTGACAACGGCACCTTCACCCCTCCCCCCAACATGGTTGCCAGTTAGCAACACGCTACTTCCTTATTATCGACTATTTTTCACTTGCTCTTCCCCCTCCTCTTCCCCCACCCTTTACACTAACCCCTCCCCACATCTTTCCCTCCTCCGCCCCTCCCCTCACCTCCCCCACCTTTCAGAATCACGACAAATGTATCAGAGTATTTGTGCTAGAACCTGGGTCAATGTTAGGAGGCTAGTGTGTGCCCTAGTGGTGATTGTGGTAGTGGCATTGATTGTGGTAGTGGCAGGTGGCACTGTGGTAGTGGCAAGTGGCAATGATTATGGTAGTGGCAGGTGGTACTGATTGTGGTAGTGATTGTGGTAGTAAGTGGTAGTAATTGTGGTAGTGGAAGGTGGCACTGACTGGTAGTGGAAGGTGGCACTGACTGGTAGTGGAAGGTGGCACTGATTGTGGTAGGTGGCACGGATTGTGGTAGTGGAAGGTGGCACTGATTGTGGTAGGTGGCACGGATTGTGGTAGTGGAAGGTGGCACTGATTGTAGTGGCAGGTGGCACTGTGGTAGTGGAAGGTGGCAATGATTGTAGTGGCAGATGGCACTGTGGTAGTGGCAAATGGCATTCTGGTAGTGGCAGGTGGTAATGATTGTGGTAGTGGCAGGAGGTAGTGATTGTGGTAGTGGAAGGTGGTAGTGATTGTGGTAGTGGAAGGTGGTAGTGATTGTGGAAGGTGGTATTGATTGTGGTAGTGGAAGGTGGTAGTGAAGGTGGTAGTGAAAGGTGGTAGTGATTGTGGTAGTGAAAGGTGGTAGTGATTGTGGTAGTGGCAGGCGGCACTGATTGTGGTAGGTGGCACGGATTGTGGTAGTGGAAGGTGGCACTGATTGTAGTGGCAGGTGGCACTGTGGTAGTGGAAGGTGGCAATGATTGTAATGGCAGATGGCACTGTGGTAGTGGCAAATGGCATTGTGGTAGTGGCAGGTGGTAATGATTGTGGTAGTGGAAGGTGGTAGTGATTGTGGAAGGTGGTAGTGATTGTGGTAGTGGAAGGTGGTAGTAATTGTGGTAGTGGCAGGTGGCACTCATTGTGGTAGTGACAGATGGTATCCCCAGACATACCTTACCTAACCTAACCTCCTGGATAATGTCCTGATAAATTAGACCGTTTCTGTCAGCCGTAAACTCACAGAGGTAATAGTATAGCAACTTGGCACCTCTTGGCACTTCTTGGCATCTCTTGGCACAATGCTACTAAACAACACATACTCAAAAACTAATTCACTGTTACTCACACTTAAGGCTGACAATTCCAAATGAATCCTTCATGAATGAGGCTCAAAACGTCTTTTCCATAACCAGTATTTCTGCCATGACCTTGACCCCACTCGACTCTGAAGAAACCATATTATGCTCATGTACTCTGGCCCGAGCCCACACTCCTGCAGCTTCATATCCATTATTGTAAAATAAAAAAGGATATGCCTGAAATATAGCAGGAAGACAGAGTGTGGACACAAGAATCATCCGTCAGTCATTAATAACCACGGATATTATTCCACTTCAGGAAGATTTAAGCAAAACAATGGCAAACAAAAAGTATATAGACCCGTAGCACTGACGTTCCACATTATCAAAACTCTTCCAGAGAGTTTTAAAATGAAGGATTTATAAACATATGGAATAACAATAATATTATAACCCAGGGCAGCGTGAGTTTCCAGCAGGTTGTTGCTGCCTCTCATAACTGCTGCACCATTACAACATAGTCTTGGCTGCATTGCAAGACAAAAATGCAACTTCATGACTCACGAAATCGTAATAAGACGACTGCAAACAAACCACAGAACGGTTGGGGGGTTAAACCCATGGCGAGTGAGCGGGCCCAGTGCCTTACTCACTGGCCTGGAGTTATACGACTCATCGTTCCCTGGTTTAATATAGACATATTTTGCAAAAGCCTGCGAGGTGACCCTGGTGTAATAGCACATAAAATGCGTGCAAAAGGGAATTTTTAACTTCCTAACAAATCGGCTTCAAAGATTAATAGAGAACAAAGTACAACACAAGCTGCGCAATGCATGACTCTCACCACAAATTATCTCTCTCATTCTCATATCCCACATATTTTCCTTTTGCGCTTTTACCTGTTCTGGTCTGTATAGTCTACGCTTTGTTCATTACCTCGTTTGGGCTTTCTTAGTGGGACGTACTTTCTACAGACTATGTTGGGCTTTCTTAGTGGGACGTACTTTCTACAGACTATGTTGGACTTTCTTAGTGGGACGTACTTTCTACAGACTATGTTGGGCTTTCTTAGTGGGACGTACTTTCTACAGACTATGTTGGGCTTTCTTAGTGGGACGTACTTTCTACAGACTATATTAAGTTTCTACAGTCAGTTTTTCCATGCACTGGGTTGGGTGTCGAGTCCTTAGCAGAGTTTTCGAAGGAATTAATTATATTTACGTTGTCTTGGTAATTCTCTGACTGATAAAAGTGGAATTTACTAAACATTCCTTCACGATGATTATTTCTTTGGTTCTCCACAGATGCATTGATGCTTGTGTGTACTTGAGTGAGGCTGTGAGGTGAGTGTTGTGTAGGAGATCATGTCTCGGTAAGTTCTCCGTTCTTTCTGAAGATCATATCCAGCGTGATACTGTAGACAGGTGGGGTGAAGCAGTCGTAGGCGACAGGCATGATCTGCTTCCACATGTGGATTTGTCCAATGTGATATTACCTACGACTGCTTCACCTCACCTCTCTACAGTATATAAGCCACTTTCTTTGTTCATATGCTGTATTCTTTTAAAGACTGATGGACTGATTACATCGACTCCAGGCTGACGGACTGATTACATCGACTCCAGGCTGACGGACTGATTACATCGACTCCAGGCTGACGGACTGATTACATCGACTCCAGGCTGACGGACTGATTACATCGACTCCAGGCTGACGGACTGATTACATCGACTCCAGGCTGACGGACTGATTACATCGACTCCAGGCTGACGGAATGATTACATCGACTCCAGGCTGACGGACTGATTACATCGACTCCAGGCTGACGGACTGATTACATCGATTCCAGGCTGACGGAATGATTACATCGACTCCAGGCTGACGGAATGATTACATCGACTCCAGGCTGACGGAATGATTACATCGACTCCAGGCTGACGGAATGATTACATCGACTCCAGGCTGACGGACTGATTACATCGACTCCAGGCTGACGGACTGATTACATCGACTACAGGCTGACGGACTGATTACATCGACTACAGGCTGACGGACTGATTACATCGACTACAGGCTGACGGACTGATTACATCGACTACAGGCTGACGGACTGATTACATCGACTCCAGGCTGACGGACTGATTACATCGACTACAGGCTGACGGACTGATTACATCGACTACAGGCTGAGGGACTGATTACATCGACTACAGGCTGAGGGACTGATTACATCGACTACAGGCTGAGGGACTGATTACATCGACTACAGGCTGAGAGACTGATTACATCGACTACAGGCTGACGGACTGATTACATCGACTACAGGCTGACGGACTGATTACATCGACTACAGGCTGACGGACTGATTACATCGACTACAGGCTGACGGACTGATTACATCGACTCCAGGCTGACGGACTGATTACATCGACTCCAGGCTGACGGACCGATTACATCGACTCCAGGCTGACGGACTGATTACATCGACTCCAGGCTGACGGACTGATTACATCGACTCCAGGCTGACGGACTGATTACATCGACTACAGGCTGACGGACTGATTACATCGACTACAGGCTGACGGACTGATTACATCGACTACAGGCTGAGGGACTGATTATATCGACTCCAGGCTGACGGACTGATTACATCGATTACAGGCTGACGGACTGATTACATCGACTACAGGCTGACGGACTGATTACATCGACTACAGGCTGACGGACTGATTACATCGACTACAGGCTGACGGACTGATTACATCGACTACAGGCTGACGGACTGATTACATCGACTCCAGGCTGACGGACTGATTACATCGACTCCAGGCTGACGGACTGATTACATCGACTCCAGGCTGACGGACTGATTACATCGACTCCAGGCTGACGGACTGATTACATCGACTACAGGCTGACGGACTGATTACATCGACTACAGGCTGACGGACTGATTACATCGACTACAGGCTGAGGGACTGATTACATCGACTCCAGGCTGACGGACTGATTACATCGATTACAGGCTGACGGACTGATTACATCGACTACAGGCTGAGGGACTGATTACATCGACTACAGGCTGAGGGACTGATTACATCGACTACAGGCTGAGGGACTGATTACATCGACTACAGGCTGAGGGACTGATTACATCGACTCCAGGCTGACGGACTGATTACATCGACTCCAGGCTGACGGACTGATTATCTCAAACTACTTCTGATCTTCACCGTTCTGTTATCTGTTAGCACAGTGCTGTATGAACCTGCTGAGCTACAGTACTTTCCGGTACGGTGCTAACGTCGATCCTCTTCCAGCTCATATTTGGGAGGTTGAAGCCTCTAGGAGGATAACAGTGTAGGATTTTCAATGGTTTCCAGGCAGCTATACTATCTTGGTTGTTCACCAGGTGTTGCTGTTGATACCTGTAGTGGTGGTGATTGTATGAGGATAATTACCAGGTGTTGCTGCTGATACCTGTAGTGGTGGTGATTGTATGAGGATAATTACCAGGTGTTGTTGATGGTGTCTTGCATATGGTGATAATTACCAGGTTCTTCATCACTGTCACTGCAGGATAGTCTATCATATCATTTGATGAGTATAACAGCTCTGTCAATCTTTTATTTATAACTCTACTAATATTGCCAAGTGAGAGAGAGAGAGAGAGAGAGAGAGAGAGAGAGAGAGAGAGAGAGAGAGAGAGAGAGAGAAAGGAGAGAGAGGAGAGAAGAGAGAAGAGAGAGGAGAGAAGAGAGAAGAGAGAAGAAGAGAGAAGAGAGAAGAGAGAAGAGAGAAGAGAGAAGAGAGAAGAGAGAAGAGAGAGAGAAGAAAGAGAGAGAGAGAGAGAGAGAGAGAGAGAGAGAGAGAGAGAGAGAGAGAGAGAGAGAGAAAACTAGAGCGGAAGGACCAGAACAAAGAGAAAGGTAACGGTGGATCACCATTACGGCAGCTACTGGCAGTCCTGTTTCTCTCCCTCCTCCCTACCTACCTCACTCTCTTCCAACCTACCTACCCCTCTCCCTCCTCGCCTGCCTCCCTACCAACCTACCTTCTTCCCTCCCTTCCTACCTCCTTCTCTCCCTCCCTCCCTCCCACTACTAGCGTCGCAACCCACACTCACACATCACACTAGATAGACAGGGCCAGGAGCTCTGACTAGACCCCTACAAATGAACCTAGGTGAACACAATTAGGTAAGTGTTTTTATTTCATGAAAATTATATGATGCGCTAAACCCGTGCGGGTCATCCAGTGCGCGGGCCAGTGAGGCTCCACCAGCGACAACTACTCGACCAAGTACACCATAACATGGAGATACATGATACATCTCACTATACTGAGATACATGATACATCTCACTATACTGAGATACATGATGCATCTCACTATACTGAGATACATGATACATCTCACTATACTGAGATACATGATACATCTCACTATACTGAGATACATGATACATCTCACTATACTGAGATACATGATACATCTCACTATACTGAGATACATGATGCATCTCACTATACTGAGATACATGATGCATCTCACTATACTGAGATACATGATACATCTCGCTATACTGAGATACATGATACATCTCACTATACTGAGATACATGATGCATCTCACTATACTGAGATACATGATGCATCTCACTATACTGAGATACATGATACATCTCACTATACTGAGATACATGATACATCTCACTATACTGAGATACATGATACATCTCACTATACTGAGATACATGATACATCTCACTATACTGAGATACATGATGCATCTCACTATACTGAGATACATGATGCATCTCACTATACTGAGATACATGATACATCTCACTATACTGAGATACATGATACATCTCACTATACTGAGATACATGATGCATCTCACTATACTGAGATACATGATACATCTCACTATACTGAGATACATGATGCATCTCACTATACTGAGATACATGATGCATCTCACTATACTGAGATACATGATGAATCTCACTATACTGAGATACATGATACATCTCACTATACTGAGATACATGATGCATCTCACTATACTGAGATACATGATGCATCTCACTATACTGAGATACATGATGCATCTCACTATACTGAGATACATGATGCATCTCACTATACTGAGTACATGATACATCTCACTATACTGAGATACATGATGCATCTCACTATACTGAGATACATGATACATCTCACTATACTGAGATACATGATGCATCTCACTATACTGAGATACATGATACATCTCACTATACTGAGATACATGATGCATCTCACTATACTGAGATACATGATACATCTCACTATACTGAGATACATGATGCATCTCACTATACTGAGATACATGATACATCTCACTATACTGAGATACATGATGCATCTCACTATACTGAGATACATGATGCATCTCACTATACTGAGATACATGATACATCTCACTATACTGAGATACATGATACATCTCACTATACTGAGATACATGATGCATCTCACTATACTGAGATACATGATACATCTCACTATACTGAGATACATGATGCATCTCACTATACTGAGATACATGATACATCTCACTATACTGAGATACATGATGCATCTCACTATACTGAGATACATGATGCATCTCACTATACTGATATACATGATACATCTCACTATACTGAGATACATTATACATCTCACTATACTGAGATACATGATACATCTCACTATACTGATATACATGATACATCTCACTATACTGATATACATGATGCATCTCACTATACTGAGATACATGATGCATCTCCCTATACTAAGATACATGATACATCTCACTATACTGAGATACATCTCACTATACCAGCAAGGAGATACGTGATACATTAACACAGGTGACAAAGGATACCAGTACCAAGCCTGTGAGTGGTAACCAGAGGTTTTCCACCCTCGCAGCCCGGCCTGGGGCAGGTCTCTCTTACCGCCAACAATATCTAGGATGCTGAAAATATAAAATACCGACAAGTTGATGAGTAAGACACAGGTGCAACACTTGGGTGTCTTTATTGTTGAAACGTTTCGGCCACACCGTAGGCTTCTTCAGTCAAATACAGAGGCAGCAGTGTAGTAATGAAATGAAGATGTAACCAGTCCATCAACCTTGGAAAAAAAGTATTTGAGGTGGTCAGTCCCCTGAGCCTACTGTGTAGGCATAAAATTTCAATAATAAGGATACCCAATTATTGCACATGTCTTAATTAGCAACCAGGCTGTTGACGCTGGCAGACCCCGACCCACGAATTCATCACTAGCAACCAGGCTGTTGACGCTGGCAGACCCCGACCCACGTATCTATCACACAGATTCGTGCGCAAAAATCTCCATTTGTGGTCACAGTGGAGTCCATGTTACGCCTCATATGATGTATATATAGTTGTGAACTGTTGCAGCCATGGTAGTGTGTCTGTGGGTTAGTTGTGAACTGTTGCAGCCATGGTAGTGTGTCTGTGGGTTAGTTGTGAACTGTTGCAGCCATGGTAGTGTCTGGTTGTTGTAACTGTTGCAGCCATGGTAGTGTGTCTGTGGGTTAGTTGTGAACTGTTGCAGCCATGGTACTGTGTCTGTGGGTTAGTTGTGAACTGTTGCAGCCATGGTAGTGTGTCTGTGGGTTAGTTGTGAACTGTTGCAGCCATGGTAGTGTGTCTGTGGGTTAGTTGTGAACTGTTGCAGCCATGGTAGTGTGTCTGTGGGTTAGTTGTGAACTGTTGCAGCCATGGTAGTGTGTATGTGGGTTAGTTGTGAACTGTTGCAGCCATGGTAGTGTGTCTGTGGGTTAGTTGTGAATTACTTCAACTATGTTATGTTCAGGTGCTAAGATCCATATGGGTGACGAACCAGAGACCACTGGATTCATTTTACAGTGATAAACAATGTTCAGGTTGTAAATACCACCACTACCAGGTAAACACGCCAGTCACTTTGTAAACGATTTACTACTGGCTCAACACCTTGGTCTTCATAAACAAGGGTAATTACCAACACACGTGGCTGGCTGCCTGCAACACACAACTTGATAAGTCTCTCAAGTTAGTTCTCGATCAGCCAGGCTATGGTGCATATGGTATTTTCTGCATGCGGCTAGCACCAACAGCCTGGCAGATCAGACCAGCAACCAGGAGGCCTGGTCCGGGACCAAGCCGCGGTCCCGAAATCGTCTACAGGTATCCTACAGGTAACCGTGTAAACACCATTACTACGTAAACAGTTTACCACCGCCGGTGTAAACAACTATCACCGTACAGAGAGAGTATACACAATGGTTCACACAAACTTACCCATACAAACATTGCCTCTAAAGCAGCTCTTTTATTTTTGGTCTGTCAAGCAATTATCACCAGACACCATGATGACCATAGTCACCATGATGACCATAGTCACCATGATGACCATACAGTCACCATGATGACCATACAGTCACCATGATGACCATACAGTCACCATGATGACCATAGTCACCATGATGACCATAGTCACCATGATGACCATACAGTCACCATGATGACCATACAGTCACCATGATGACCATACAGTCACCATGATGACCATACAGTCACCATGATGACCATAGTCACCATGATGACCATCAGTCACCATGATGACCATCAGTCACCATGATGACCATCAGTCACCATGATGACCATCAGTCACCATGATGACCATAGTCACCATGATGACCATAGTCACCATGATGACCATAGTCACCATGATGACCATAGTCACCATGATGACCATAGTCACCATGATGACCATACAGTCACCATGATGACCATACAGTCACCATGATGACCATAGTCACCATGATGACCATAGTCACCATGATGACCACAGTCACCATGATGACCATAGTCACCATGATGACCATAGTCACCATGATGACCATAGTCACCATGATGACCATAGTCACCATGATGACCATAGTCACCATGATGACCATAGTCACCATGATGACCATAGTCACCATGATGACCATAGTCACCATGATGACCATAGTCACCATGATGACCATATAGTCACCATGATGACCATAGTCACCATGATGACCATAGTCACCATGATGACCATAGTCACCATGATGACCATAAGTCACCATGATGACCATAGTCACCATGATGACCATAGTCACCATGATGACCACAAGTCACCATGATGACCATAGTCACCATGATGACACATAGTCACCATGATAACCATAGTCACCATGATGACCATACATTCACCATGATGACCATACATTCACCATGATGACCATACATTCACCATGATGACCATACATTCACCATGATGACCATACATTCACCATGATGACCATACATTCACCATGATGACCATACATTCACCATGATGACCATACAGTCACCATGATGACCATACAGTCACCATGATGACCATACAGTCACCATGATGACCATACAGTCACCATGATGACCATAATTCACCATGATGACCATAGTCACCATGACCATACATTTACAATGATGACCATACATTTACAATGATGACCATACATTTACCATGATGACCATACAGTCACCATGATGACCATACAGTCACCATGATGACCATACAGTCACCATGATGACCATACAGTCACCATGATGACCATACAGTCACCATGATGACCATACAGTCACCATGATGACCATACATTCACCATGATGACCATAGTCACCATGATGACCATAGTCACCATGATGACCATACAGTCACCATGATGACCATACAGTCACCATGGTGACCATACAGTTACCATGATGACCATACAGTCACCATGATGACCATACAGTCACCATGGCGACCATACAGTCACCATGGCGACCATACAGTCACCATGGCGACCATACAGTCACCATGGCGACCATACAGTCACCATGGTGACCATACAGTCACCATGGTGACCATACAGTCACCATGGTGACCATACAGTCACCATGGTGACCATACAGTCACCATGGTGACTATACAGTCACTATACAGTCACTATACAGTCACCATGATGACCATAGTCACCATGACGGCCATACAGTCACCATCCAGTCATACAGTCATCATAGTCACCATCCAGTCATTACACAGTCATCCAGTTACCATGGTCACCATCGTCATTATACAGTCACCATCCATTCATAGTCATACAGTCATTATAGTCACCATCCATAGTCACTATCAAGTCATTATAGTCACCATCCATAGTCACTATCAAGTCATTATAGTCACCATCCATAGTCACTATCAAGTCATTATAGTCACCATCCATAGTCACTATCAAGTCATTATAGTCACCATCCATAGTCACTATCAAGTCATTATAGTCACCATCCATAGTCACTATCAAGTCATAGTCACCATCCATAGTCACTATCAAGTCATTATAGTCACCATCCATAGTCACTATCAAGTCATTATAGTCACCATCCATAGTCACTATCAAGTCATTATAGTTACCATCCATAGTCACTATCAAGTCATTATAGTCACCATCCATAGTCACTATCAAGTCATTATAGTCACCATCCATAGTCACTATCAAGTCATATAATCATAGTCACCATCCAGTCATCATATAGTCATCCAGTCATAGTCACCATCCAGTCATAGTTGTAGACAGCCTGACTGTCTGCATAGACAGCCCATGCTGTCTGTCAGCTGAGTTCATATTTCGTGCCATGCTAGTTCCCATAGTTTCCGCCAGAGGTCAAGCCTGTAGGCACACCCATGTGAGTCTGCCTCACCCCTCCCTCTCCCTCACTTGGCACCCAAACTTCAGTCAGTCAACAGGCCTAACTCGTCTCTCCCTCGCAAGGCGCATGGCCCTGGGCCATGGCCACAGACACGCAGCCTGTGAACTCGCACCTTTATACAAATAAAGTAAGAAGCCTCCGAAGCCTTATCATTGCATTCCCGCTACCAAGAAAACTCCAAATAACTCATCGTTATATAGTCACGATCCAGTCATTATACAATCATCCAGTCATAGTCACCATGGTCACCATCCAGTCATTATAGTCACCATCCGGTCATTATACAGTAATACCACCTTCTACATGTCTCAATCAACGGGTAACCAGTTATATCATCATATTAACAGTCCATCCAGTTAACAGTTAAGACAGTTTAAACATCCAATTATAGTTCACAGGTAGTTAACCCAGACAACACACCATCACAGGATCAATAACTAGGAACTAACAACTCAGGAATAAAAGTCATGTGGGATATGATCACAACATACAAAATACTCGTGGGATTAGTGGATAATGAGCAGGTAAACAAGAGCATCAACCAATCAACAACTCATCAGAACAACGGAAAAGGGGATGACCATGGAGGTGATATGATCAGGTCATACATATTACTCAGGGGTATAGAGGAGATAGGGAGGCCGTAAACAGCCGTATCAGCCAGCAAACAACCCATCATAAGGCAAGCATGTGTATACAGTGTTGGCAACCATGTAAACATACTTTAGTCAAGAGGAGCTTGTGTAAACAACTTGCAGTGTAAACACCAGTTTGTTACCTTCACTCGGCCACACACACACACACACACACACACACACACACACACACACACACACACACACACACACACACACACACACACACACACACAGGTATGATAAAGCTTATGGAGCAAGACGAGAGTGGACCTAGTAGCGACCAGTGATAGAGGCGGGGCCAGGAGCTATGAATCGACCCCTGCAACCAAAATTATGTGAGTATACACGCCAAATGTTTATCGACAAGTGCCTTTGACAACTAGTATCTATACAGGAGCTGTGACTCGACCCATGCAACCACAAATAGGAAAGTATACATTACACACACACACACCACAACCCACACCCACGAAAGAGGCAAAGCGTCTATCGACAAGTGCCTTTGACAACTGGTAACTACACACAGACGAGGCAATTCCTAAGTAGTGTGTCGTGGGAAAGAGCTAGAAAGACAAGGAATGCAATGGAGTATATAAGCTGGAAAGTGGTGTGGGGCAGAGAAATTCATACCTAGTAGAGGCAAGAAGAGAGGTTCAGGGAGGCAGAACAAGAGCGTGGAATACAGAAAGCAAAGAAGACAGGGAAGTGAACAAGAGAGGTAGACATGAATCGGCATGTGTAAGAGAATGACAGCATCGAAAGCCAAATCTGAGACAGATCTGCTAAACAGCTGGATCAGATATAACACAAATGTGAAGGACCATGTAACAAGGCCAAAGAAGGAAGGAGGAAAGCTCACTAGCAACAACCAGAAATCTGCGAGGAGTTGAACAAGCGATGCTAGGAGGTATTCTCAGTGGAATCAGGAACATCACAAGAAGTCAAAGAGGAAGAGTACACCAACGAGTGCTGGACACAGTATACATAATGGGGAAGAGGTAAAGCTACTTAGCTTACTTCAGCTTCATATTGTTCCAGACCAGGGAGCTGAACTCTTCTCCAGGCTGAGGGACTGACCACCTCAAATACTATCCCGTCAAGGTTGAGGGACTGATAACATCATCTTCATTTCATTACTACACCTGCTGCCTCTATATCTGACTGAAGAAGCCTACTGTGTAGGTGAAACGTTTCAACAATAAAGATACCCAACTGCACATGTGTCTTACCCATCATAATAAGGCTCACGTAGCCAGGAGGGGGCAGGAGCGGAGACTCAACCCCGGTATCCACAAATAGGTGAGTACACGAAGTTGTGGACTAATTCATGCATCCTCTACCAATTAACTGAGTTTAGCGCTTCATAATAATAATAATAATAAATCTAATTAAGCAACACAAGGGTGCAGAGCAACACTTAACTTACCCCCCATAAGGGTCCTGTGATACGCCTGTGACGGGTGTCAAGGGTAGTTCGACCCTGCACAGCATGGCCCAAGCTCACTTTTCCTCGAGTGGCCAGATAACACCAGGCTGTTAGTGCTAGCAATTGGTTGAAGACTACTAAGAACACTCACCAGGTCAGACCAAGGACCACTGTTGGCCGGCTCCTTCACACTCACCTGTAAGATAAAACAAACCTCAAATAACAGCATAAATTACTCTAATTACTGTTTAATAAATTACTGTATAACAAATTACTGTACAACAAATTACTGTATAACAAATTACTGTGTAACAAATTACTGTGTAAACAATTACTATCGTTACATTGACGGGGAAGCTCTAAACCCATAAAGGGCTAAACAGTAGGGACCAGTGAAGAGGCGGGGCCAGGAGCTGTGAATCGACCCCTGCAACTACAAATAGGTGAGTACAGATACTGGAGAACTGGAAGTAACGAGGGTTGAGCCAAGGGAAGGGCAGCTGTAGTTCCTTGGATGAAGAGCTCCACCCCGGCACTGAGGCCGGGCAAAAAGTTTAGGTTAAGTTAGGTAAGGTTAAGGTAGGGTAGATTAAGTTAGGTTAGATTAGGTTAGGCTAGGCTAGGCTAGGTTTGTCAGGAACCAGGACAAGTGTTTCCTGACGCGGGTCTTAGTCATATGACCCACAACTGGAGCTTTCGGTCATCTGACCGAGACCTTCCGCTGGCTTACCCGTCCACCCCTTTAAAAATTATGGTTATGGTTTAAACCATTAAAAGAGAGGTTAATTGGAGGTTGATTACGTTACGAATGATCAATTAGTTGCAACGCAATTGACACACTCGTTGAACTTTGTTCGCAGGGGTCGCATCTCAGCTCCTGGACCCGCCTCCATCAGGAGACATCAACCACACCACCGTCTATAACAGTGTACACCACCGTCTATAAGTGTACACCACCGTCTATAACAGTGTACACCACCGTCTATAACAGTACACACTACCGTTTATAACAGTGCACACTGCCGTCTATAACAGTATACACCACCCTCTATAACAGTGCACACTACCGTTTATAATAATGCACACTGCCGTCTATAACAGAGCAACTGAGCTGTTGCTGCTGGCCTCGCCCCATCACTACCTACACCTGGAAATACTAGAGGAACTGATCCCAAATCTGCACACTGAAATCACTCCCTACGAGAACAAGAGGCTTGGCAGACTGTTCAGATAGCTCCTGAATTACTGGGAACAAAGTTCCTCGACCTGTACTCCCTGCAACGCGGGCGAGAAGCATACATAAAAATTTGCACCTTGTAACAGTGCAGGGATTCAGTATCTGAACACAAATGGGGAGATGGTCCAAATACCTCCACTGAAAAGCAGCGATGCCATGAGTACACTAAGAGATAGCATCATATGTGTAAGGGACCCAAAACTTTTAAATAGTTTCCCATTATACAACAAGGGGATTACCAACAGACAGACCCCTTGCTGTCTTCAAGAAGAAATTTGATTAGTTGTACGTTGGACTGCGTGAAGCCAGCAGTGACAGCCTTTTTGATCAGATCTTGATCCACCAGGAGGATTGGTTTGGAACCGAGCCGCAGGGGCGCTGTTCCCGAAAACATCATTCTCTAAATCCTAATATCTTTTTACTGTCCAGCCTCTTTCCTTCTTCTTTCTCTCACGTGCTTTACTACTTCCCTCTCACCTCCTTTCTGCCTTCCCCCCCTCCTTTCTCCCAGCTCTCTTTTTCCACCCCCGTTCCCCTCTCCACCTCCTCCACTTCCTCGCCAAACAGGTTTCCTGAGCACTAGGCTTGACCTTTCTCCTCACACACTCGCCACTCCTCCACAAACACACTGCTGTACATTAGCACGAGAACCGTGAGATAGTTCTCTTCAGTCTCACTCGAGAGACTTCAACCCACTACCAGCATATATCACAGACACTGCTACCAGTATCAATGTTTAGCAATCCACTGAATGAAAGTAGAATGCAGAAAACAGAAAAAATAATCGCTTCTGCCTGCAGTACAAATCATTGATCTGGCATAAGCACGAGTCCCATAAATTCGAAAAATAGAAAACATGACTACACATACAGGACCTAGGCCTGATTCATGAAGTTCTTTGTTTATAAAGTTCAAAATATCACTAACACGAATAATCAGTATCCTCTGAAGAAAGAATCTAGATCCAGGTGAAATCCCAGAGGTCTTAAAATGTACAGACATTGCAATGTGCATAGCTCTTCTGCATAAAGAAGGTAAAAATTACAGACCAGTAGTACCGTCAGACGGTATAAAATTCTTGGAAAAAGAAATGACACCAAATTACAAATGTTATGGAAAAACAAAATCATGCAAACCAACATGGATTTAAGAGTGGAATATCACCCTTGTCACAGCTACTACCTCATTATGACAGAATTACGAAGGCTTTGGAGGAGAATCAAAATGAAGTGTTTTCTCCACGGACTCTGAGGACTCGAAATGCGATCATAGTGATACCACATACAATGAAATTATTAGATAAACAGGGCTAAAGCTAGTACCTGGATATTAATTTTCTCTGACGAATACCCCACAATGGGTATAACTTCGACATACCTCTGAAGGCTTTCAGTTTTCCTACCCTCGCAGCCCGGCCCAGGGCCAGGCTTCTGGTATTAAACCAGGCTGTTACTACTGGCCGCAAGCAGATTTAGCAAAGCAAAAAGCTCAGTGCCCCAGGCTTGATCCTAGCACATTTACCGTTTCTTTATACTCACTGCAGACATATACAAAAACACTTGTTACCGCTTCCTATCACCCTTTGTGGACGACACAGAAAATCTATACGAGATTATACACATCTTCCGCTGGGCAGTAGACAAAATTGTGAGGAATGACGAAAAATTCAAACTGCTCAGATTTAGAAAGAATGAGCTCAAAACAGACACTGTATACAAAAGGACCACCAAACAGAATGAAAAGAACATGCGAAAGACCTGGGCGTAATGTCAACCGACCTATAATTTAGAGAATATAATAAGTAAAATGTTGGGAAAGTTTGATAAATGAGAGGGTGGATAATAAGAACGTTCAAAACAAGAGTGAGAGGTACAGGAGAAGTAACTTTACATTAAAAAGTTTGGAAAGTTTTGTCTATTTCCGCAGCTCGACCCTGTGCCAGGCTTATCTGGTGCTTGCCCGGGCAACTAGGCTGTTGCTGATGTTGCCAGCAGAAACAGCCTAGTTAATCTGAGACTTGGTGGAGTACTTGTTCAGTTTCCTATTGAAGACTTCTACACTTGTTCCGGTAGTTTCACCCCTATCTCCCTTTGTTAAATGCACAGATAATGATACTCTGATAAGAGATAATCAGTAAAAATGGCAGATAAAGATAAGCGAATTCTTCATCCTGATGAGCGGTGCAGGCTCGACCCTCCGCTCCGTCACGAGATGTAGCTAATGTTGAACTGTACTGAGTCTCATGTATAATATTGGTGAGTTAAGGAAGGTAACCCTCCCTCTTTCCCTTCCCCTCTCCATGATCCCCTTCCTTCCCTCCCTCCCCCTCTCTTTCCTTATCTCCTCTAGCCTCCCTTCCCCACCCTCCCCTCTAAGACTGAGGGAAAAACTGGAAGAACAGATGCTGACAACACTGAAAGAACAGGTGCTGACGACACAACACTGGAAGAATAGGTGCTGACAACACAACACTGGACGAACAGGTACTGACAACAGTGAAAGAAAAAGGCGTAAGTGTAGCTAATGTGGCATCTGTCAAACCGTAACGGCTTGACAAAGCTCCTGGAGAGCGAAACGTTACCACAATAAAATGTCACATTAGTTGTACTTGTGTCCTTTTACCCAACACTGTACCAACATCCATGACCCCAGATTATTCAACATCTTACCAGAAGATATCAAAAACACTGCTGGAATAAGTGTAGAAGTCTTCAGAGGAGACTGGACAAGTATCTTCACCAGGTGCCAGATCAACCAGGCTGTGATGGATATGTGGGGCAGAGGGCCTCCAGCAGCAACAGCTTGGTTGACCAGGCAAGCACCAGACGGGCTCGAGAATATAGAGACTCGAAACTCATCAAAGGTATTTGAAAGGTATAACATATCGTTGGTAATTCTACCATCAATATAGCACTGGAAAGTCAGGTGCTGACAACACTGGAAGGACAGGTGCTGACAACACTGGAAGGACAGGTGCTGACAACACTGGAAGGACAGGTGCTGACAACACTGGAAGGACAGGTGCTGACAACACTGGAAGGACAGGTGCTGACAACACTGGAAGGACAGGTGCTGACAACACTGGAAGGACAGGTGCTGACAACACTGGAAGGACAGGTGCTGACAACACTGGAAGGACAGGTGCTGACAACACTGGAAGGACAGGTGCTGACAACACTGGAAGGACAGGTGCTGACAACACTGGAAGGACAGGTGCTGACAACACTGGAAGGACAGGTGCTGACAACACTGGAAGGACAGGTGCTGACAACACTGGAAGGACAGGTGCTGACAACACTGGAAGGACAGGTGCTGACAACACTGGAAGGACAGGTGCTGACAACACTGGAAGGACAGGTGCTGACAACACTGGAAGGACAGGTGCTGACAACACTGGAAGGACAGGTGCTGACAACACTGGAAGGACAGGTGCTGACGACCTATAAAACGCTTCGGGACAGTTAAAAACACTGTTATAAAGAATAAAAACAGTGGATGAAACATCGTTCGGCCCACAATTGGGAAGAACAATGTAAAAGAACAAGTTGTTACTGAGAGCACGTTTCACTCTACTTAGAGCTGCATATCACCTGATGAAACTCTACACAGAGCAAAATGTTGCCAAAATAAAGCTTTATACAGGGCGAAACGTTGTCACAATAAACCTCTACACAGGGAGAAACGCTACAGTAAAACTCGATACAGATCGAAACGTTGTCATAATAGCGAGGGTTGTCCTTCAAAGTATATTTCTGCTGGACTGGGTGCGGCTAGCACCAATAGCTTGCTGATCAGGCCTGGTCTGGGATGAGACCGCAGGGGCGTTGATAGAAGACATAATAAGGATGGCACGAAGCAAGGTATTAGTGGATTAAAATGTCTTGTTTGGCCTTAGAGTTGGAGATCAATTTATCGGACCGGAACAGCAACATATAAACTAGCAATCACAACACTGTGAAGTGCCATTTAAAACAGCGTCCATCCAGCAGTAGGACAACTGAAGAAAAACAATTAGCTTAGTGGGTCGAGATACAGCTACTCAGTTTTTACTCATCTGATTCAGGCTAATTTTATGATATTGTTTGAACTGATTCACAAAACATTATGCAGCATAGGTGGTATATACACAGGAATTTTAATGTATCGGGGGTAATGAAGACTAATTTGGCAGTGTGAAAATTGAGGAGGCTGCTATGACAACCACATCTGACGCCATGACGGTTTAGTTACGTCACAGCCGGCGGGAAGTCGGCCCACAGGACCCTCCCTAACACCACATTTCCGCCTGCTCCTGTATTCCCTCCCGGCCAGGTAAGGTGGTCCTGGTAGGCAGAGTAGAGGCGCACTCAGGGTAGACCCGGTGGTGGCCTGAGAAACTCTCAGGGGAAGATATCACTCAGTGGCATCAAGGAACACAAACTGGTTTTTCACGAACACATGCCACGCCGCGTCACCTGCCCCCACGCCCTCCATCGCCCAGAAACTACCAATCAAACTATCCACGCTTTCTCCTCACCCACCTTAACACCACGAGACCACGCCAACAACCACCTCCTGAAGCAGCCTAGAGGGCAGAAGCAGCCTTAGCGAGGGTAAAGCAGCACACACGGCACCACCGCACTCACTACCTCCCGCCATCTAAATATTGTTATTTCCCAGAAGTAGTGACTTCCACGAACGTGGCGGGTCACCTGCACCACTTGATGTAAACCCGGGAGGTCGTCACCACACACTCCATACATACTGGATATATACATTGAGTTTACTTGAATCCATAGTTTAGGTACTAAAGTATTCTAGACTAGTGGTAAACAGGTGACATGCAGGCTTAATGACCCTCGTGCAGTAGATTAGCTCTAAACTTCATTAACCAACCCACCAACACCTACCTTCTCAAGACAAGCTCCCTTAATTAATAAGATCATAAGAAAGGAGGAACACTGCAGTAGGCCGGTTGGCCCAAGAAACACTGCATTTTTTGCTCTGTCAGACTAGGTTATTTTAATAGTTTTGATGCAAAAAAAAAAGGCATATACAAATTTTGCACAACAATTTCAGCGATTTGTTAGGAAGGAATATAATATAGGAGAGTACTAATAGGAAGCTCGTCTGTGGCGCTCCACTGACGGAGCATCAAGTATTTACCACTTGCTCTCAATGACCTATATGGGTTTAGCGCTTAAAATTAATTTGTATTTACTTAGGAAGGAAAAGACAAGCGTAACACTTTTATTAGTTAACAGACACTTGGCGTGTGTGTAGCGTCTCTGAAAACACGAAAACAAAAAATGCGAGGATCGTACTTGGCAAGGGTTGAAGAATCCCTAACAAGGAAATACAACAAGAAATATATATTAATTCCCAGCGCACACCAAGCAAGTTAAACTGTATAAAATACGAGTTTAAAGATTCTTTTATAATAATAACAACCACGAGGTATAAACTATACCCGTAAGGGCCATACAGTGGAGCTGGAGGAATATCCGATGAAGGAGTAATATTAGATGACGTGGAGTAGTACTACTACCACCGTCACAGTGGTGAGAAAGGAATATCAAGAGTCAATTAATATGCTCTACCAAGGTAGCATTGAGGCAAAGGTTAGAATATATAAACTTCTGGCCCACTCACAGCTTATATAATACAAAACCATCTTTATTATTATTATTGAAGGAGTGAATGAAGGGCCACGAACTCGATACACAGTTTCCCAAAAAAGATAAGGCCCCAGATACCCGAGTGATACCGATGAAAGTGGTCTAAAAGGAGCTGAGTCTGGACCCCACAAACAACTCGGTAAGTATAACTCAGTGAGTACTTGCATACATTCATTAAGCTGGCCTAGTTTTAAACTAAATGTAGGATTTTTCTATAATGTTTTCGTTTATAACTTGGGAACTCTTCATCTTGTTGGGTTTAAGTTTTCAACGTTGTTGCACTGAAGAAAGGTTCTTGCAAGTACTGCAATGTGCAGGTCGTTTCTGTCAGTTTTGAAGCCATATGTGATTTTATATGATAATTTGAGAAAGTCTTTTCTGATCGTCTGGCGAAACCAACTTTAAAGAAGGTTTGGAGTGTTCTTGCAGCATGTAGGTGCCAATTTCCTGATTTCACTTAGAAAACTGTGTAGTACATTTCCCTTGTAATACCTTGAAAATGAAAATTCTGAATGGTTTCAAACTTACCTGTCTGAAGCCTTTTAAAAGATTATAAATATGCCAATTCGCTACCAGTTGAACACATGGGGTTATTGGTTTCCAAACCATAAAGTACTTGTGAATGCGTTTTGACGCGTCTTTCTAAGAGGAAAGTTTTTATTGTTATTGGATAGTGTAGGTGCTAATTTGCTCAATTTTATCAGCCCCGAAGTGTGGATGCATTCCTACCTGTCCCAGAACACTACTGCCAGTTTCTTGAACAAAAATCTTTCCTACAGATATGGATCATCTGAAAACAAAATATACTTGTTTTTAAGTTTTGAAAAATTAAAATTGAACTTTTTAAAAGCAACCAATAATAAATTATCACAGTGTACGGCATTCTGAGCCCGTAACACTACAAATTTTGAAAATTTTGTTCAAAGCTTCGGAGAAAAAGGGTTATTTCATTGCTTTTTTTTTTTTGGTGCTGAAAATGAGTATGACCATAACAATCGACTGGCCAAAGTTTCCATTTAAGATTATTTACACATTTTGCCTATATGTATACAATATAGGTAACATACCCGTATAATAAATTTACTTAAAGTGATTCAACTTGAGGCTTCTTTGCTTGTTTCTCGTGTTTCACTTCTGGAATATTTCTTGTTATTGTCCAACAGTTATTGCAACAATGATGGACTATTTTCCCCGGTAGTGTTTTTCTGACAGAGATGTCCTAGTGCAAACTGCATCGCTAACTGCTCCGAGTTACCCAGAATTTTTTAGGTGCGAATGGAGGAAATGTTTTTTTAAGATATTTTCAGTAAGGAAGTCCTCTGCTGCCATCTGGAGCCCAACATTTCACCTTTACTCT
>WNWK01028296.1:0-25522 GCA_009830355.1 Cherax destructor | reverse complement strand
AGGTTCACTGATTAGGGCATCCATGGTTAGGTTACTTCTTTATTTTTAAGAAAAAAAAATAAAAGAAAATAAAAATAAAAAAAAAATAAAAAAAAGGGGGGGGGGAAACGTGGAGGAATAGCTCCTAGGAGGAATGAAAGGGCCCCCCGTAAATCCCCCTCCGCGCCCAAGAGCACCTCAACACCGCAAGTAGTGCAGATGCTGCATGGAACCCGTGCCATACCCTACCCTTCATGCCAGTAAACCAGCAATCTGGGATAGCAACCTCACATCCACCGAGCCACCTCAGCGGACAAAAGAGAGGGTGGCCGGATATCCGCCACAAAGCATACCACCTTCGACCACCACCCCCGGAATCCAAAAGGTGGCCTCCAGAGATGCACCTGTCGCCCGAGAGATACCCAAGGCCACCCCCTGGGAGACCGGAGAGGGATCGGGACATCCTCAGGCGATCCAGATTCCACGGCAAACTACACCACCGCCAAGAACCTCAACGGAATGTGATTGGACCACGGTACCCTTCCCCCTACCTAGGAACTAGAATGCCTGTGGAGAGAAGCTCCCAGGGTAAAAATGGTTAGGAAATAAGGGAGGGATGAGGAGGAGGAGGAGGAGGAAAGGGAAAAGGGAGGATGGGGAAGATGGGAAAGGGGAGGGGGGATTGGGGGGTAATTAGGTTCGGTCTGAGGAAGAAGACCAAAAGGTCCAATTCCTCAGACCGATAGCCTCTTTACCGCGTCAAGGATCACCCCTTAAAGAGGGCCCAAAGTGTAGCTACTGTTTTCTGACCATGTTGTTCATAGACACTGGCCTCACCCACAGGCTGCCCATGAGGTGGAGGGGAAAGCTTCCATAGTATTCCATATTTTTTCCATAAATTTGTACTGGCATGCAACAAAAACTTCCTAATAGATCGTATCTTAATTGACAGTTGGCTGTATGTTACACTAGTGGCACAAATAACAGCCTAGGTGGACTCTGGCAACTCTCAAAGTTTGATTCTTTTAACCTGGTCATTCTGCACCAGACCATTACCAGCTACAAGCAGATCAACTAGTTTGTAATCACTATGTAAGCATGCAGGCTGCTAGCAGGAACAGCCTTGATGCTGGTGAAGGGATTTTCAGTGAATCAAAACTACCTTCCCCTCTTTGGACCAAACCTGGTTACAACATATTCTCCAGGTGCTGTGTGACTCTTACAAGTTTAGTTCGTCCTCATGATTGTAAGAATAATTTTTATTATTTTATTACTAAGGAAGAGTAATTAGCATGCAGATCTGGGACTATCCAGACATAAAAACTTTCTATTTTAATTTGATGATATTGTGGACTTTTAGAGTCAAGAAGACAGGTACAGGAAAAGGTAGGTTTCCAGGACGAGTCCTGTTCCAGGTCTTTTCCATGCAGTAAAGAAGTGTGACTGTACTTAATTAAGACTGCTAAGATGCCAGAGTGACAATGGTAGGTGCAATCTGATTTTCACTCTATACCAAGTGTCTCCCTCTCTATGTTTTTTTTTTCCCTCATCTGACCTACCTCCAAAACCAATTTATATTTTATTTCCTTTGACAAATGGAGTTTTATTAAAAAACTTGCATGTTTCTTGCTGATTAATGATTACATTAATCCATAACTAAATTAAACAATATAAGACATTCTCCTTACCTAGCATTATCAAGCAGAGGAGGAAGTTTCTCAGCATCACACACAAGGCAGAGCTGAGGACAGGGATCTCCACAAAACCCACTACAGACGTGGCCACATTTTAACAGTTTAGTACATGACTCCTCACACAGAGGTACAGAACACTTGTCACTACATTTACTTGAACACTGATGATGCTTGCATGTCCAGGGACACATTTTCTGAAAAAAAATATTAAAATAAATAAATAAATAAATAGCCTCTTGCCAGGAGCAAAGGGCTGTATAAATTACAAAATGTAAAAAGATGGCCAGTGTGTTAAACAAAAAAATAAATGTATGTTTGTATTTATGTGTGTTTAGTGAGTGTTTAGAGAGAATAAATGTAGTAGAGGACCTAAATGCTAAAGTGTGAGAAGCTGTTTTAGTGGGTATAATAGGTAAGTTTGGGGTACCAGGGGTAAATGATAATAGGGGGCCTTTAACTGAACTTTGTATAGAATCAAGTATGGTAATAGAAAATATATTAAAGAGAGAGAGAGAGAATTAACAAGTACACAAGATATGATATTGGTCATCATGACAGCAGTTTGATGGAACATGTATTAGTGGATAAAAGATTGATGGATGGACTTCAGGATGTGCATGTTTATGGAGGAGCAATAGATACATCAGACCATTATTTAGTTGCAGCTACAAGAAGAATGACATCAGTGAGTAAGAGAGAAGTTAAAGTTTATAAACTGTAAGATATAAGAAACTGTTAGGAGAAAGATGGTTAGTGAGAGTATAGGCAATGAGGAGGTTGAAGAGGTATGTGGTAGATTTAAGAAGGTAGTGTTAAGAGTGTGAAGCAGAAGTTTAAAGATATAGGAGGGTGGGTGCAGGAGAGAAGAGCAGAGATTGGTGGAATGATGAGGTAATGAGGGTGGAAAGAGACAAAAAGTTAGCATATGTGTTTTTACAAATCAGAAATGATATAAGGAGGGTGGAGTATAAAGAGTAAAACAGAGATGAGGGAATGTAAAAGGAGAGCAAATGGGAGAATGGAGAGGTTCTGTGAACTGAAAATCACAGTGAATTACAATTTTCACTGAAACAAGATGCAATTTTTCAGAAAGTGTTTAATTAGTGGTTAATTTCTGTTACTGATAGAGTTGTAAGAGATGAAAGCAAGTGCTGAGGGGAGATGTGGGCTAAATATTATGAAAATGATATATAGCAAGATTTGCTGCTGATACAAATAATAGGAGAATATGAAGAGAAGCTACCTGGAGTCTACCTGGAGAGAATTCCAGGGGTCAACGCTCCCGCGGCCCGGTCTGTGACCAGGCCTCCTGTTGGACCAGGCTGTTACTGCTGGCCGCACGCAGTCCAACGTACGAACTACAGCCTGGCTGGTCAGGTACCGACTTTAGGTGCCTGTCCAGTGCCTGCTTGAAGACAGCCAGGGGTTTGTTGGTAATCCCCCTGATGTATGCTGGGAGGCAGTTGAACAATCTTGGGTCCCTGACACTTATTGTGTTGTCCCTCAACATGCTAGTGGCACCCCTGCTCTTCATTGGGGGGACGTTACATCGCCTGCCGAGTCTTTTGCTTTCGTAGGGAGTGATTTTTGTGTGCAAGTTTGGTACTAAGCCCTCGAGAATTTTCCATGTGTATATAATAATGTATCTCTCCCGCCTGCATTCTAGAGAGTACAGGTTTAGGAACTTCAAGCGTTCCCAGTAGTTGAGGTTGTTTATCGCACTTATGCGTGCGGTGAAGGTTCTCTGCACATTTTCAAGGTCAGCAATTTCACCTACCTTGAAAGGTGCAGTTAATGTGCAGCAATATTCCAGCCTAGATAGAACAAGCGATCTGTAAAGTGTCAACATGGGCTTGGCATCCCTGGTTTTGAAGGTTCTCATTATCCATCCTGTCATTTTTCGAGCAGATGCAATTGCTACTTTGTTATGGTCCTTGAAGGTGAGACCCTCTGACATGATCACTCCCAGGTCTTTGACATTAGTTTTTCGCTCTATTGTGTGGTTGGAATTAGTTTTGTACTCCGATGAGATTTTAATTTCTTCACGTTTTCCGTATCTGAGTAATTGAAATTTCTCATCATTGAACTTCTGCAAAAGTTAGTGGAAGAATTTAGAAGAGTACACAAAAGTTGGTGGAAGAAGTCGGCAGAGTACACAAAAGTTGGTGGAAGAACTCGGCAGAGTACACAAAAGTTGGTGGAAGAACTCGGCAGAGTACACAAAAGTTGGTGGAAGAACTCGGCAGAGTACACAAAAGTTGGTGGAAGAACTTGGCAGAGTACACAAATGTTGGTGGAAGAACTCGGCAGAGTACACAAAAGTTGGTGGAAGAACTTGGCAGAGTACATAAAAGAAGAAAACTTAAAGTGAACATCAAAAAGAGGAAGGAAATGAGACAAGAAAATGTTGAGGCACTGAAAAAGTGGTCATTGTATTAGAGGATGTATGATGTATGGAGGAAATGAATGTATGTAGATATTTGGGATGTGTCAACAGATGGGTTTATGAAAAATTAGGTAAATTACAGAAAATGCAAAAGAAAAAAGAAGAAATGTTGATATGTATGTGGAAAGAAATTTTATCAATTGATGCTAAATGGAAAGGTACTGCAGTACAATGGTGCTGACACTTGTTATACAGATGTGAGGAATAGTAACAAAAAAAGTCACAATACCGTGACTGGAACAATACACAAATAACCCCTATATAGAAGAGAGGAGCTTACGGACTGAAACGTTGTCATAAGCTCCTCTCTTCTATATGCGGGTTATTTGTGTAGTGAAGAAAAGTCTTTAGTTGCAGTGAACTTTAGATTTGTAGAAGTGAAAATGCCATATTTAAGCTCAATGTGTGATGTGAATATTATGCAGAGAATACAAACAGATGAGATTAGAAGATGGTGTGATAGTACATGAAGTTATAATTCAGGGAGTGGAAAAGTTACGATGGTTTGGTTATTAGAAAGTGGAGGAAGATAGGTTGACTGTGCATAAATTTGGGTTGAAGTGGTATTTCAGTTAGGAAGGTGTGAAGGTTTCAAGTTATAAAGACTTTATGACAACAGTTAACTGGATCTCACATTCCATAGGCAAAATATTATTGTTCAGGTCAATTTAACTGTGATGTCTGCACACTTCTGGTGGCAAGATAGTTATATAATTATCAATGGATATGAGCATCTTTCTTTGGGTTATCTTATGTTTTTTTGGGAAATAGCCATGGTGGTAATATTGTATGAATTTTACCAGCAACTTCAATAACAAAAACATAAGGTGGGACCAAGTAAACCAAGTCCTAAATGATATAAACTGGGAAGATTGCCTAAGCATCACGGATCCCAACCTATGTCTAGAACAAATTAACTCTGTGGTACTTGAGGTTTGCTCAAGGCAAATTCCCTTAAGGAAAAGGAGGAGAAGATGCAAATTAGAAAGAGAGAGGCGCTCCCTATACAGGCGAAGGCAAAGAATAACGGAGCGGCTACAGGAGGCCAATATCTCTGAAATACGTAGGGAGACACTAGTCAGAGAAATAGCAAACATCGAATTAAAACTAAAGGAATCTTACAGGAATCAAGAGACACGGGAAGAACTAAAAGCCATAAATGAAATTGAAAGAAACCCTAAGTACAGTGGTCCCTCAATTTTCGCCGAAAATTCGTTCCAGAATGCTGCTCAAGTGCCATTACCGAACGAATTTACTTCCTTAAGAAATAATGTCACGTAGGTTAGTCTATTTCAGACCCCCAAAAATACACTTGCAACAGCACTTACGAAAATACACTTACATAAATGTTCGAGTTTGGAGATGCACGAAAACCGAGGGACCACTGTATTTCTTTTCCTATGCAAAATCAAAGTCGAGAACAACAACAAGTATTGGGCCCCTACTTAAACGGGATATGTCCTACACAGATGACAGCAAGGAAATGAGTGAGTTACTTAAATCCCAGTATGACTCAGTTTTTAGCGAGCCACTAACCAGACTGAATATCGAAAACCTAAATGATTTTTTTATGAGAGTGCCACAGAACTTGACAGACGCATGCCTTTCTGACATCACCACGACGCCAAATGACTTCGAAAAGGCAATAAATGACATGCCCATGCACTCCGCTCCAGGCCCAGACTCATGGAACTCCGTGTTCATCAAGAACTGCAAGAAGCCCCTATCACATGCTTTTAACATCCTATGGAGAGGGAGCATGGACACTGGGATCGTCCCGCAGCTACTAAAAACAACAGACATAGCCTCGCTCCACAAAGGGGGCAGTAAAGCAATAGCAAAGAACTACAGATAAAATTGCGCTAACGTCCCATATCATAAAAATCTTTGAAAGGGTTCTAAGAAGCAAGATCGCCACCCATCTTGATACCCATCAATTGCACAACCCAGGACAGCATGGGTTTAAAGCAGGCCGCTCCTGTCTGTCCCAACTACTGGACCACTACGACAAGGTCCTGGATGCTCTAGAAGGTAAACAGAATGCAGATGTTATATACACAGATTTTGCAAAAGCCTTTGACAAGTGTGACCATGGTGTAATAGCACACAAAATGCATGATAAAGGAATAACAGGAAAAGTTGGTAGATGGATCTATAATTTCCTAACATGTAGAACACAAAGAGTAGTAGTCAACAGAGTAAAGTCTGAGGCAGCTACTGTGAAAAGCTCTGTTCCACAAGGCACAGTACTTGCTCCCATCCTATTCCTCATCCTCATATCAGACATTGATATAAGCCACAATGCTGTGTCTTCCTTTGCAGATGACACATGAATCTGTATGACAGTGTCCACCATTGAAGACACTGCAAGACTCCAAGCAGACATAAACCAAATCTTTAAATGGGCTGCAGAAAACAATATGAAGTTCAATGATGAGAAATTTCAATTACTCAGATACGGAAAACGTGAAGAAATTAAAATCTCATCGGAGTACAAAACTAATTCCAACCACACAATAGAGCGAAAACCTAATGTCAAAGACCTGGGAGTGATCATGCCAGAGGATCTCACTTTCAAGGACCATAACAAAGTAGCAATTGCATCTGCTCGAAAAATGACAGGATGGATAATGAGAACCTTCAAAACCAGGGATGCCAAGCCCGTGTTGACACTTTACAGATCGCTTGTTCTATCTAGGCTGGAATATTGCTGCACACTAACTGCACATTTCAAGGTGGGTGAAATTGCTGACCTTGAAAATATGCAGAGAACCTTCACCACACGCATAAGTGTGATAAACCACCTCAACTACTGGGAACGCTTGAAGTTCCTAAACCTGTACTCTCTAGAACACAGGCGGGAGAGATACATTATTATATACACATGGAAAATTCTCGAGGGCTTAGTACCAAACTTGCACACAAACTCACTCCCTACGAAAGCAAAAGACTTGGCAGGCGATGTAACATCCCCCCAATGAAGAGCAGGGGTGCCACTAGCACGTTGAGGGACAACACAATAAGTGTGAGGGGCCCAAGATTGTTCAACTGCCTCCCAGCATACATCAGGGGGATTACCAACAAACCCCTGGCTGTCTTCAAGCAGGCACTGGACATGCACCTCAAGTCGGTACCTGATCAGCCGGGCTGTGGTTCGTATGTTGGACTGCGTGCGGCCAGCAGTAACAGCCTGTTTGATCAGGCTCTGGTCCAACAGGAGGACTGGTCACAGACCGGGCTGCGGGGGCGTTGACCCCTGGAATTCTCTCCAGGTAGACTCCAGGTAGATACCTGACATGGTACCAGTTGAGCTCCACATTTGTTAAAAGGTTGATGAGGACACTGCTTGTAAGTCTTCCTGCATGGGGGGCACTGTGTTGCACACACTTCCTGACACCTGAAATACAATGAAAAGAATATTTAAGAAAAATCTTAATACATTAATGAGAATTAAAAACAAACACTCAACTTCAGAAAGGGGGTAAAGGGTGAAAGTGTTTAAAAATGAAGTTTGAAGAACTTCTTGTGAGAGTATAACATACAGTGGACCCCCGAGTAACGTAAAAACTTCATTTCAGAAGCCTGCTCAAGTGCCATTACCGAACGAATTTACTCCCTTAAGGAATAATGTCACGTAGGTTAGTCTATTTCAGACCCCCAAAAATACACTTCCACAAGCACTTACAATATTATACTTACATAATTGTACGATTTCCGGGGTGTTCGTTACTCAGGGGTCCACTGTATCTTCTTTCTTTCAACGCACTGGCCATGGTCTCTCCCGTTGTCGCAAAATTTTCGAAAAAAAACAAAAATATTTTTTCTTGTGAAATGATAGAGAATCTTTTCCCGATGGTAATGACACCAAAAGTATGAAATTTAATGGAAAACTTACGGAATTACGCTCTCACGAAGTTAGTGATCTTGGCGATATATACGCATCGTCAATTTCGCCGATTTTGAGACCTATTTTTGGCCAATTCCATTGTTCCAGTCGACCAAACTCATAGCTATTTCTTTAGAACTCCACTTGTTCTATCGACTGAGTACAGGAAACCACCAATTTACCGATTTCAACTACCCAATAAAGTGATCAGAAATTGGCAATTTGGCCAATTTCATGCAAAATAAAAAAGTTGTCAATTTCAAAATAGGGTCCAGAATAAACAATGCAGACATTCCTGGCACTAAAATAAGATGTTATCTGTTCATTAGTCACGTCTTTAGAACCCTCTTATATTACTCTTGCTTTCTATTTTGATTTTTTATTCACCGTTATGCAGACTATTCCATTATTGTAAAAATGGTATAAATAATATCAGTGCACTTGTGAAAGAATATTAGACTCACCAGTTGATGGGTATTGGATGTGTGGAATGATTTGTTTACTCTTGAACATTGGCAAAAATTGAACATTTTCCCTACTTTGAGCTCAATTTCAAGGTCGTTTTCATCATGAAACTATTTAAAATCATCTCTATTTCTGAAGTATGTTTTCCATTCTATTAAAATGAGACCACGAAAAAGATAATACAACCATAAATACTATACGAAAATACACCTCAAAGTTGGCGTTTTAATCCAAAAACACGGTCGGAGTTTTTTTTTCTCATTATGCACTGCGTGCTACAGGATTTTTTTTATACAGCACACACTGGCCACACAGACCCATTCTCTCATATGTGGGCCTACCAGTTTTCTCCTGCTTGATTTGAAGCCACTAGAATTTTTGAGTATATATACGTCCGAAACAGTGGCTTGTAAGACATATACAGTGGACCCCCCGGTTTACGCACTGCTCCAAATTCGAACAATTATGTAAGTGTATTTTTGTAAGTGCTTGTGAAAGTGTATTTTTGGGGGTCTAAAAGGACTAATCTAATTTACATTATTTCTTATGGGAACAAATTCGTTTGGTAACGGCACTCGAACAGCATTCTAGAACGAATTATGGCCGTTAACCGGGTGTCCACTGTATATATGACCAAAACAGTCAAAGGGTTAAGCAGGGTGTCCCAAAAAGAAAAACATAAGTTTCTCTTTTTAAATTTAGTAATGTATACAGGAGGAGGAGTTAAGTATAACATACTATACAGTAGACCCCTGGTTTTTGTACTGCTCCAAACTCGAACAAATATGTAAGTGTATTTTTGTAAGTGCCTTTCAAAGGTTACAGTAGACCCCCGGATTACATAGTCGTCGGATTTCATAAAATTCGGAATTAGTAACATTTTTTCGTAAAAATATTGGTTCAGTATAAGTAGATCTGCTCGGAATTAGTAATTCATCCTGGATGCGTACGCATGGCCCAGACGGCCCAACACTCCATTAAGAGTCAGTGTGCCATTGTTTACTAGCGAGTGACAGTCACCCAGGCATTTATACCATACATTTTGTCATTATTCCATTGTTTTTAGTGCTTGCAACTGCTAAATAAGCCACCATGGGCCCAAAGAAAGCCCCTAGTGCCAGCCCTTTGGTAAAGGGCTGAGAGAGGAGAATGTGTCTTCAGTGATTCAGTGCTTCTACGATATGTTATGATACTAAAGCAGCAGGAGTTGATAAAGGCTATAGTGCCAGCCAGTGATAAAGTGTAGTATTAACCTTTTCAGGGTCTGTGCCATAGTTCTACGGCTTTGAGTCGAGGGTCCAAACCGTAGTTCTACGCCATGATCTCAGCTCACTCAGATAAGCTGTGAGTGGTAAATTTGGGCCTAGATATGAGAGAATACATCTATGTGGTAAGTGTGCACCACATAAAACAAATTCTGCAGCACACAGTGCATAATGAGAGGAAAAAAAACGAGACCGTAATTTTCAATTAAAACAGCGAGTTTGCAGTGTTTTTTCGTATACTTTTTATAGTTGTATTTGCTATTTCTTGATCTCATTTGATAGAATGGAAGATATATTACAGAAATAGAGATGATTTTAATTGGTTTTAGTATAGAAAATGGCTTGAAACTGATCTCAAAGTAGCAGAAATGTTAAATTTTTGCCGATGTTCAAGAGTAAACAAATGACCTTACACAACTAATACGCGCCAGCTGGTGAGTCAAATATACGTTCACAAATGTGGTTATATTATATGTACAATTATTACAATATTGCATAACTGTAACTCTTCCATTTTTTGGTTTGAAGAAAAATTCATTATGTGAATAAAAAATAAAAATGGAATTCATTTGTAAAGACTGAAAACGTAACTAATGAACAGAGGAAATGTTAGTTTAGTGACAGGAATGCCTGCTTTGTTTATTCTGCAACCTATTTTGAAATTGGAATATTTTGAACTTTGAGTTAAATTGGCTAAATTACCAAATTCCGATCACTTTATTTTGTAGTTAAAACAGTTGACTGGGAGATTTCTTGTGCTCAATCGATAGAATAGAAGTAATACTAGTGAAATAGCTAAGAATTTGGTCGACTGGAATAATGTAATTGGCCTAAAATGGGAGTCAAAGTCAGCAAAATCGCCGATCCGTAAATATCGCTGACGCATCAAAATTCACGAAATCATAATTTCGTCAATTTTTCATCAAATTTCGTACTATTGTTTTATTACCTTCAGAAAAAGATTTTCTACCATTTCATAAGAAAAAATAAGAATTTTTTTTTTTTTTTTTAAATTCTTGAACACTGGTGCACCCTCTGAAATTTGGCCTCTGGACCCTGAAAGGGCAGTGTAGCAAGTAAGTTAAGCCATTAATCAATAGAAAAATTACGACACGAAACTTAACTCCTCCATTGTTGTTTGAGGTATAGGGTGACTGACAACACTGCCGTCTGCTGCTACTGCCAATCACCACCACTATATGTACGGCTTATGGTCAGTGTCCCTTATACAGTGGACCCCTGAAAATCGTAATTAATCCGTTCCTGAGAGGCTGCCGATTTTCAAAATGGGCGATTTTCAAAACCATTTTCCCCATAAGAAATAATGTAAATCAAATTAATCCGTTCCAGACATCCAAAAGTATTTAATTTTTTTTTTTTGTATAAAATATACATTTATCTACACAGAAAACAATGAGACATGAAGTATAAAACAGTAATAACTTGACACTTACCTTTATTGAAGAGTTGTTGATGTGTGGAAGACAGGAGGAGGGTAGAGGATTTAAGAGTTACTATTTGGAATATGAATTCCCTTCCATAGACTTCAAGTACCAAGTCTTTTTCTGGGGTTATTTCCCTTCTTTGTCCTTAACTGCCACAGTACATTCATTACTTACTTTAAAATATTTGTTAGTCTTAATGTAGGGAGAGAGGTGTGTAGTATTTATTTGTAGGAATTCAGTGTAGGTAGCCTGTAGACGTAGGTACACGTATGTAGCCCCCACCCGGGGCTTCACTACATAGCCATATTATTACACTACACAGCCATATTATTACCATATTCACTGAGTTTAATCATTTCTAACAACTACCTTTAGATGCCATCATGAACAAAGGGAGAAGTAATGAATAACTCATGCCGAGAATTGTAAACAAACGCGTATGATGGGCGGTTACTGCACCAGACGCCAGATTTACAGTTTTCTCTAACACTGCATCAGAGAAAACGTAATGTTTACTCTCCACCCAACTCACCACTCGATAGCATATAAACATTGTATCAATGTTTATATGCTATATGATATGTACCATGTTTCTTATATAATTTTGAAGAAAATATCATAGATGGAGTAATGAAAATGTCTATATTAACCTAAAATAAAACATTTAACCTAAAATAAGACATTTGTTTGAGCTTGGCATGGGGAAGTACCCTGGTTGATTTGTGTGGGGAAGTATCCTGCCTGGTGTGGGGAAGAACCCTGCCTGGTGTGGGGAATTACCCTGGCTGATTTGTGTGGGGAAGTACATTTCCTGGTGTGGGGAAGTACCCTGCCTGGTGTGGGGAAGTACCCTGCCTAGTGTGGGAAAGTACCCTGTCTGGTGTGGGGAAGTACCCTGTCTGGTGTGTTCTTTCTTGAATTCTAATGTGTTTCTCGCATTCTTTAGCAAAGAGCTGGCACTAGGAGCTTTCTTTGGGCCCATGGTGGCTTATTTAGCAGTTGCAAGCATTAAAACGAATGGAATAATGACAAAATGTATGGTATGAATGTGTAGGTCGCTGGTAAACAATGGCACACTGACGCTCAATGTGGTGTTTATGTGCCCAGGCGGCAGGGAGGCCACACGGACGCGTTTCAGACGACCGGCGATTTTTGAGCCAATGGACGATTTTAAAGTCGATTTTTTGCCAAAAAAGTGGACGATTTTCAAATTCACTGATCTTCAAGGGAGACGATTTTCAAGGGTCCCCTGTACACCCAACAACAAACACAACACCAGTCCTCACATTCGTAATGACATATTTTATTCATTCTAGAGTATATGTTATGTTTCTATGTTATTAATATTGTTTATTATGTCATATTAGATGAATTATGACAGATAAATAAGCCATAGAGTTGATATTACTGTCATAATGAAGGACTATCTTGTCCTGTCCCCAAACCCACTCCCCTGTAGCCAGCACAATTCCAAACATACGCCAGAAACAGAACTCTCTGGAACACTTTTTTGAGTGACGGGTCCAGTGACTCTTAAGCTGGTCCTAGTGCCATTAAAAAACAAAGAAGGGAAGTAACCCGGAAAAGAACGTGGTACCTGAAGTCTTAATGGAAGGGGATTCCCCTTCCAAACACTAGCAACTCCTCCTTCCTCTCCCCTCCTTCCGTCTTCCACACATCAACAACTCTTCAATAAAGGTAAGTGTCAAATTATTACTGTTTTATACTTCATGTCTCATTGTTTTCAGTGTAATTTAATGTAAAAACAAAATTTATTTGAATACTTTTGGGTGTCTGAAACGGATTAATTGAATTTCCATTATTTCTTATGAATTTCTTATGAATTTCCATTATTTCCATGGAGGCAAAGAAGGAAATGTATGAATTTATAGTGGTACCAACACTTTTATATGGGTGTGAAGCACAGGTTGCAAATGCTGCAGCGAGGAGGAGGCTGGAGGCAGTGGAGATGTCCTGTCTAAGGACAATGTGTGGTGTAAATATTATGCAGAAAATTCGGAAAGTGGAAATTAGGAGAAGGTGTGGAGTTACTAAAAGTATTTGTCAGAGGGCTGAAGAGGGGTTGTTGAGGTGGTTTGGTCATTTAGAGAGAATGGATCAAAGTAGAATGACTTGGAGAGCGTATAAATCTGTAGGGGAAGGAAGGCAGGGTAATGGTCATCCTAGAAAAGGTTGGAGGGAGGGGGTAAAGGAGGTTTTGTGGGTGAGGGGCTTGAACTTCCAGCATGTGTGAGCGTGTTAGATAGGAGTGAATGGAGACGAATGGTTTTTGGGACCTGAGGAGCTGTTGGAGTGTGAAGGGATTCAGGGAAACCAGTTAATTGATTTAGTTGGACTTGAGTCCTGGAAATGGGAAGTACAATGCCTGCACTTTAAAGGAGGGGTCTGGGATAGTGACAGCTGGGAGGGACTATTCTCAGCTGACATATCTGAGCGCCTCTGCAAAGACAGTGATTATGTATGAGTGAGGTGAAAGTGTTGAATGATGATGAAAGTATTTTCTTTTTGGGGATTTTCTTTTTTTGTGGGTCACCCTGCCTCGGTGGGAGATGGCCAACTTGTTGGAAAAAAAAAAAAGTAGCACCCTCTGGAACGGATTAATTACTAAAACCGGGGGTCCACTGCATACCCAAACTTATTTATACAGATAATTTTGGGCAAAGAATTAGAGAAGTAGATAACAATACCTTTCCCCATTTGATCAGGACTGCAGTTGTGAATGGCTGTGTACCCAGGTAGGGTAAAGATGTCTGTTGTGTCAGGTTAAAGCCAGGTATTAGTAAGTACAGGTTGGCTATCACTAATCCGGCAATCAGTAAACTGGTTCCATCAGTAATCCAGCACTAATTTCGGCTAGCATAATTTCAAATTTCAAGGGGTCACTACACCAGCCTGCCAATACTGTTTGGTGGCGCTACTTGCTGCATAAGTCATTCCAATTTCTTTTTCTCCATTTATTGTTATAACCTGCTCACTTTTAGCCTTAGTCATGGTTCCAACGAATAAAAGAAATGCTTCTCATGGTGTAAAGCACATATACCATACATTGTCCATAAAAGAAAAAGTGGCTTTGAAGCCACTGTCAGTCACCATGAGCTTAGCTCACTCAGAGAAGCTGTGACCTTTAACCCTTAAACTGTCCACACTTAGAGATTACCCACAGCAGACATCGAATGTAATGTACAAATTCCTTGTTGTGGTTTGCAGGTTTGCAGGTTTCTGGCCCTGAGTTGCTGAAGCTGTGGGACAAATCTTCACCTGCTGTTCACCTGCGTACTGCTCTGAATATTTTGAAAAAAAAAAAAAAAAAATTTTTTTTTTTTTAAATGAAGAGCGCATTTTTATAAACAGGATAGGCTAAAAAAAAAAAATTAGGGCCAGTACTTACCGAGATATAAGCCCACCAATTTGGTGCTGGATGCTCACCTGACGGCAACATCAAGTCCTGCGGCTTGCAGAAGTATTGCCGATATACTTTTTTTTCTAGTTTTCATTTTAATTTATATAATTTTTATGTTCTGATAATTACAATTTACAATAGTTCCTGTGATTTCATAGCCAATCTTTGTTCTAACACTAATATTATGTACTGAAATAGTACTCAAATAGTCACAATCACACCAACAGGTGAACATTTTTGCCTACTTTGGTCATTTACTATTGTCTATAAATATATACGAAGTATTTATAGGTCCCAGCAATGTTTTAGACATCCAGGAGTATATATGAAACTCCTTGAAGAATGGTGTTATGACAATTACCAGATAACTACTGATAAGGCAGTAACATTGATGAATGATTGTGTGCAGGGAACCCTTGCTCTTTCACTCTGTATCTATCTATCTATCTGTCTGTCTGTCTGTCTGTCTATCTATCTGTCTCTATCTGTGTCTGTCTATCTGTCTGTCTATCTGTCTGTATCTGTCTGTCTGTGTCTGGCTAGCTCTGCTTATCTATCTTTCTGTCTGCCTGTCTGCCTGGAGTATATGAAACTCCTTGAAGAATGGTATGTTGACAAGTGTCAGATAACTCTTGACAGCCCAGTGACATTTGATAAATGTCAGCAGTGCTGGAAGGAACCCTCCTTTTTTCAATGTCTATCTGTCTGCCTGTCTGTCTATCTGTCTGTCTGTATCTGTCTGTTTGTCTAGCTCTGCTTATTTCTGTCTAACTCTGCTTATCTGTCTGCCTGTGTGTGTGTCTTTCCGTCTGCTAGTCTCAGAGTGCGGCTCGTAAGCCAACAGGTATTATACACGATGCAGAAGAGATGATGCTTATTACTTGCCAGTCATGCTTATTATGCCTTATATCTACAAGCATTGTATAGCACTTTGCCTGGAATTTTTGGGTTATCCTAGGTAATTTACACTATGTATAATAACTGTACTTATGTGTACATGAGAGAGAGAGAGAGAGAGAGAGAGAGAGAGAGAAGAGAGAAAGACAGAGAGAAGAGACAGAGAGACAGAGAGACAGAGAGAGCAGAGAGAGAGAGAGAAGAGAGAGAGAGAGAGAGAGAGAGAGAGAGAGAGAGAGAGAGAGAGAGAGAGAGAGAGAGAGAGAGAGAGAGAGAGAGAGAGAGACAGAGAGAGAGAGAGAGAGAGAGAGCAGAGAGAGAGAGAGAGAGAGAAGAGAGAGAGAGAGAGAAGACAGAGAGAGAGAGAGAGAGAGACAGAGAGACAGAGAGAGAGAGACAGAGAGAGAGAGAGAGACAGAGAGAGAGAGAGAGACAGAGAGAGAGACAGAGAGAGAGAGTGAGAGACAGAGACAGAGATATAGACAGACAGAGATATAGACAGACAGAGATATAGACAGACAGATATATAGACAGACAGAGATATAGACAGACAAAGATATAGACAGACAAAGATATAGACAGACAAAGATATAGACAGACAAAGATATAGACAGACAAAGATATAGACAGACAAAGATATAGACAGACAAAGATATAGACAGACAAAGATATAGACAGACAAAGATATAGACAGACAAAGATATATAGACAGACAAAGATATAGACAGACAAAGATATAGACAAAGATATAGACAGACAAAGATATAGACAGACAAAGATATAGACAGACAAAGATATAGACAGACAAAGATATAGACAGACAAAGATATAGACAGACAAAGATATAGACATACAAAGATATAGACAGACAAAGATATAGACAGACAAAGATATAGACAGACAAAGATATAGACAGACAAAGATATAGACAGACAAAGATATAGACAGACAAAGATATACAGACAAAGATATAGACAGACAAAGATATAGACAGACGAAGACAGAAGAGATATAGACAGACAGAGATATAGACAGACAGAGATATAGAGACAGAGATATAGACAGACAGAGATATAGACAGACAGAGATATAGACAGACAGAGATATAGACAGACAGAGATATAGACAGACAGAGATATAGACAGACAGATATAGACAGACAGAGATATAGACAGACAGAGATATAGACAGACAGAGATATAGACAGAGATATAGACAGACAAAGATATAGACAGACAAAGATATAGACAGACAAAGATATAGACAAAGATATAGACAGACAAAGATATAGACAGACAAATATATAGACAGACAAATATATAGACAGACAAATATATAGACAGACAAATATATAGACAGACAAAGATATAGACAGACAAAGATATAGACAGACAAAGATATAGACAGACAAAGATATAGACAGACAAAGATATAGACAGACAAAGATATAGACAGACAAAGATATAGACAGACAAAGATATAGACAGACAAAGATATAGACAGACAAAGGTATAGACAGACAAAGGTATAGACAGACAAAGATATAGACAGACAAAGATATAGACAGACAAAGATATAGACAGACAAAGATATAGACAGCCAAAGATATAGACAGAAAGAGAGACAGCCAAAGCCAGCCATCCTGCCAAATACGTAAGAACATAAGAAAGAAGGAACACTGCAGCAGGCCTACTGGCCCATGCAAGGCAGGTCCATGTCACCCCCCAGCTTAGACCAATGACCCACCTAGTCAGGTCACATCCTCTGAAGGAAGGAGCCTGGCATCAGACCTAGTAGCACAAGCTAGTCAGGTCCAACTCACACCCACACACACCTACTCATGTATTTATCTAACCTATTTTTACTTTCCTCTTATAAGGGGAGCGTTAATGTGACATGACATCAGTGAATCCCTGGTGTTTGCCACAGTATTTGCTCTAGCTGGCACTCAATTGAACTGGTGCTCCCACAAGGTACTAAGTGGTCCCAGAATTTTTTAATATTGTTCACACTGAGGGCGCAGATCCATTCTCTCATGTCTAGGCAACTCAGGCCTATCGGACTAAATTTGAAGGAATGAAAAATAAAACGTAGATCTACGTTCGGAGCAGTACGCACGTGAATGTATATCTATGTGTGGACAGTTTAAGGGTTAAATTTGGGCCCACATATGAGAGAATAGGTCTGTGTGGTAAGTGTACGGTAAGAATACAGTAAGAATAACTTTTACGAGGTAAGATTGTCCAACACTTACACATGCAAATAAATTAGATACGATACAAATAGACGGATCACCACTTCAGGGAACCTATTAGTAGAATATACAGTAAAGCAACCAACAAAATCAATCATGAAACCCTGTGTAATATGCAACCAAACAAGCAAACGTTCCTCTGCATGGATTACATGCATCTTTTGTGGTAAATGCTGCCACGCCCCTTGTGTAGACATTCAAGACTCTACCACCCGAGATATTAAACAAGGGAAGTGTTTTTGGGTATGTCCAAATGAGACCGAACTGTGGAATAAAACCACATCGATATTAAAAGATGACAACACCAAATCGGACTTCATAAAAAACATGACAGCTTTCTATAACAGTTGGGACAGTAAAAAATCAAGGCCAGATGGTGCTACCGCCCCTGGTACAGATGTTGAAATGATACCAAGTATATTTAAGAATGGAGAAATAAATGATGGTGACCTGAAGAGGGACAGTAGCTCTAGTGAAATAAATGATGGGGAAACAGGTGTAGACAAGGACACACAAAAAACAGTGGTACAAACTAGCAATACCACGGTAGATAGTAAACAAGGGATGCCCAAGGAAATACTGAAGATAAATTACCGGAAAAGTTGAAGGCTCCATTGTTAGCATAGTAACGAAGACAGACATCGAGACAGGAACACACCCACCAATGGGAACACAGTCACAAAAAACAGGGCAAACGGAAACCAGGCTATGTGAATATTATGCACTTGGTATCTGCAGGCATGGAAAATCTGGGAAATCAGATGGGACATGCAATTATGATCACCCCAGAAAATGCCGTCCCATATGAAAACAGGCAAATGCAACCTCCCGTCCTGTAAGTTTTCCACCCTGAAATGTGCCAACATCAATTCAGGAAAGACAGTGCTATAACTTATATTGCCAGGCATACCACCTAAAGGGTACGAGGCGACACAGAACATCCAGACCATGGCAAAATCTGGGAAGCCACAGCCACTCCGGAGAGGTTTTTAGTGCCAGGAAGGAAAAAGCTGGCAGGAAATGACAGAAATTGTACACCAACTGCAATCATTTCTGGAGTGGAATCACAGTCAAATGGCCTCCACTCCATTACAACAGATATTAGGCCAGGAAAAAAGACCCCCCCCCATACCACCAATCTACCTACATTCATCTTTGCTAATATACAGGGTCTAAAGCCAGCAACAAACAACAAGGTACCTTACATTCGTGGACTGCTTACAGAGTCAAATGCTATGTTTGCGGCTTTCACAGAGACCCACATAAGAGATCACTTGGACAATGAAATATGGATCCCGGGCTACAACCTATACAGGTGTGACAGAGTGAACAGGCAAAAAGGGGGTTGGCCTGTATATCACAGAGTCACTTATATGTTCAGAACTACTAAATGCCTCAAATGATGTAGTTGAAGTATTAGCAATAAAGGTCGAGAATCAAAACCTGGTCATCGTGGTTGTCTACAAGCCCCGGATGCAACGTCCCAACAATTCCAGGAACAGCTTCTGAAAATTGACCCTGTCTGGAAAATCTTCCAGCTCCTGCCCCCAACATCTTGCTACTGGAGGATTTCAACCTCAGGCACCTAAAATGGAGGAACATTGCAAACAATTGGTAGCAGAGATAACACCAGGAGGCAGCTCAGATGAAAATTCACACATGCATGAACTTTTAAATCTCTGCACCAAGTTCACCTTAAACCAGCAAATAGTAGAGCCCACAAGATTAGACAATACCTGGACCTCATCTTCACCAACAATGATGATCTGATACGAAATGTCATCATATCAAAAACAATATACGGCTCTTCGATCACAAATGTCAAATAAGTATAATGCATTTGGGAGGGCTGAGACTAACCATAAATTTCCTTAGGGAGTAAATTCGTCGAATCATACACTTCAATAAACAAACTCGGGGGTCCAGTAACCAGATCACAACATAATAAAAGGTCCAGACATGCATGCGGAGCCCCAGATCAACAAAATGTGATCAGCCGCGAGGGAGCTTTCTCCAAATTCAACTTCAATAACAAAAACATAAGGTGGGACCAAGAAAACCAAGTCCTAAATGATATAAACTGGGAAGATTGCCTAAGCATCACGGATCCTAACCTATGTCTAGAACAAATTAACTCTGTGGTACTTGAAGTTTGCTCAAGGCAAATTCCCTTAAGGAAAAGGAGGAGAAGATGCAAACTAGAAAGAGAAAGGCGCTCCCTATACAGGCGAAGGCAAAGAATAATGGAGCAGCTACAGGAGGCCAATATCTCTGAAATACGTAGGGAGACACTATGTGGAGAAAATTCAAATTCTCCAAAGGAGGGGGGTATGCGCCCTTACTACCCTTGTTAAGGGCCCTCACCCTTTCCTCCCTTAGGAAAGGGCCAGAAGAGGCGCGTCTGGCTGAGAAAAACAATTTAATTCAAGCCAGATGTACTGTCAACAGTGTGTCAAGAATTGTGCTGACCACAGCACCACGAGGCACCTCGTGGCTGCACGAGGCACGAGCCACAAGGCAGCATGAGGGGCAGATTGAATACAGGCTCCGTAGAGGTCATACGACTCTAGGGGTCATGAGGCGCGAGGCGACGTAAATCAACAGAGACAATAGTCGTACGCGTCCGTCATTTTAATTTAATCTCCACTAACGTCGGGAAATAAGATAAGAACTCTGTTCCAGCGCGTTTAGTGAATAACATCAACATTGCAGTATATTCAGAAGTGTGCGCAGCTTCTTACTGCAAAAAGAGAAACGTAGAGACAATCGCAAGTGAATTCCATCGAAACAAGACGGATTCTTCAGCGGCATTCTACAATCAAGACAGCATTTCCGCCGTATATGGTGGAGCCAACACCATCGCTCAAAGCTACACGAGCAAGGTATGAATTTGATGTTCTGGTCAAACAGGGGACTGCGCAGTTCTTGTAGTCAAGAACATTAAATTTTACCTATTGACGGCGGTTATGCGTGGACTTTTTAGTCCAAACACGTGAGTGTAAATTCAGTCTGGAGTCAAAGACTGAAATATGGACATACGCTCCTTTGGGGCAATATATTATAATAAACCACGTGTATTTTTTCCATACAGCCCTGTGGAGAATGAGGCCATAGATGGATCCCCTGAGAAGGTGTTGGGAACGGCTGCGACATCTTGGATTCATCAATAAGCTAAGTATTAGCGAACCATACATTCCATGTTATCGTTGGAGCCCATCCTCCACACACTAGTCAGAGAAATAGCAAACATCGAATTAAAACTAAAGGAATCTTACAGGAATCAAGAGATGCGGGAAGAACTAAAAGCCATAAATGAAATTGAAAGAAACCCAAAGTATTTCTTTTCCTATGCAAAATCAAAGTCGAGAACAACAACCAGTATTGGGCCCCTACTTAAATGGGATGGGTCCTACACAGATGACAGCAAGGAAATGAGTGAGTTACTTAAGTCCCAGTATGACTCAGTTTTTAGCAAGCCACTAACCAGACTGAAAATCAAAATCCTAAATGAATTTTTTATGAGAGTGCCACAGAACTTGACAGATGCATGCCTTTCTCACATCACCACGACGCCAAATGATTTCGAAAAGGAAATAAATGACATGCCCATGCACTCCGCTCAAGGCCCAGACTCATGGAACTCGGTGTTCATCAAGAACTGCAAGAAGCCCCTATCACATGCTTTTAACATCCTATGGAGAGGGAGCATGGACACTGCGATCGTCTCGCAGCTACTAAAAACAACAGACATAGCCCCACTCCACAAAGTGGGCAGTAAAACAATAGCAAAGAACTACAGACCAATTGCGCTAACGTCTCATATCATAAAAATCTTTGAAAGGGTTCTAAGAAGCAAGATCGCCACCCATCTAGATACCCATCAATTGCACAACCCAGGACAGCATGATTTAGAGCAGGCCGCTCCTGTCTGTCCCAACTACTGGACCACTACGAAAAGGTCCTGGATGCTCTAGAAGATAAACAGAATGCAGATGTTATATACACAGATTTTGCAAAAGCCTTTGACAAGTATGACCATGGTGTAATAGCACACAAAATGCGTGATAAAGGAATAACAGGAAAAGTTGGTAGATGGATCTATAATTTCCTAATATGTAGAACACAAAGAGTAGTAGTCAACAGAGTAAAGTCTGAGGCAGCTACTGTGAAAAGCTCTGTTCCACAAGGCACAGTACTTGCTCCCATCCTATTCCTCATCCTCATATCAGACATTGACAGGGATATAAGCCACAGTGCTGTGTCTTCCTTTGCAGATGACACCCGAATCTGTATGACAGTGTCCACCATTGAAGACACTGCAAGACTCCAAGCAGACAATATCCAAATCTTTAAATGGGCTGCAGAAAACAATATGAAGTTCAATGATGATACGGAAAGCGTGAAGAAATTAAAATCTCATCGGAGTACAAAACTAATTCCAACTACACAATAGAGCGAAAAACTAATGTCAAAGACCTGGGAGTGATAATGTCAGAGGCTCTCACCTTCAAGGACCATAACAAAGTAGCAATTGCATCTGCTCGAAAAATGACAGGATGGATAATGAGAACCTTCAAAACCAGGGATGCCAAGCCCATGTTGACACTTTACAGATCGCTTGTTCTATCTAGGCTGGAATATTGCTGCACACTAACTGCACCTTTCAAGGCGGGTGAAATTGCTGACCTTGAAAATGTGCAGAGAACCTTCACCGCACGCATAAGTGCGATAAACCACCTCAACTACTGGGAACGCTTGAAGTTCCTAAACCTGTTCTCTCTAGAATGCAGGCGGGAGAGATACATTATTTTATAAACATGGAAAATTCTCGAGGGCTTAGTACCAAACTTGCACACAAAAATCACTCCCTACGAAAGCAAAAGACTCGGCAGGCGATGTGACATCCCCCCAATGAAGAGCAGGGGTGCCACTAGCACGTTGAGGGACAACACAATAAATGTCAGGGGCCCATGATTGTTCAACTGCCTCCCAGCATACATCAGGGGGATTACCAACAAACCCCTGGCTGTCTTCAAGCAGGCACTGGACAGGCACCTAATGTCGGTATCTGACCAGCCAGGCTGTGGTTCGTACGTTTTACTGCTTGTGGCCAGCAGTAACAGCCTGGTTGATCAGGCTCTGGTCCAACAGGAGGCCTGGTCACAGACTGGGCTGCAGGGGCGTTGACCCCTGGAATTCTCTCCAGGTAAACTCCAGGTTATCGTGGGTTACTAACACTCTGGGTTATCCTGGGTTACTAACACTCTGGGTTATCCTGGGTTACTAACACTCTGGGCTATCCTGGATTACTGACACTCTGGGTTATCCTGGATTACTAACACTCTGGGTTATTCTGGGTTACTAGCACTCTGGGTTATCCTGGGTTACTAACACTCCAGGTTATCCTGGTTACTAACACTCTGAGTTATCCTTTCAACCTCCAGGTTATCTGGTTACTAGCACTCTGGGTTATCTGGTTACTAATACCTGGGTTACCCTGATTACATCACTCTGGGTTATCTGGTTATATTACCTGGGTTACCCTGGGTTCTAATACCTGGGTTATCCGGTTACTAACACTTGGGTTATCCTGAGTTACTATTACCTGGTTATCCTGGGTTATACACTCTGGTTATCTGGTTACTAACACTCAGTTATCCTGGTTACTATTACTCTGGGTTATCCTGGATTACTAATACTCTGGGTTATCCTGGATTACTATCACTCTGGGTTATCCTGGGTTACTAACACTCTGGTTTGTCAATAAAGGATCACATTATAATGCTTATATGTTTATTTTACCATTGTGTTGGTATTTTATACCATTTACTTCCAATATAATGTTGAGAAACTATTAGTTTGCTTCCTTGCATCGCCTTTATCATATTATCTCAATATATATTAATATAGCAGTCTTGCTACTTACCTCATAAATCAATATTCCTCTGATAGTTGCTCCACCACTATATTAACTCACCACAATTGACAAAAATCTACAATAATTTTCCCTGATGCCGCCACTTTTTTTTTCTTCTTTGTTGAGTTTATCAGTGGCACTGGATGCCGCCACTCTTGTTGTTGTTGTGGGTTATAGGGCCACTGACAGCATACGCCGTATCGAGCCTTGCCGTTCAACGCTCGGAGAAGGAACCTCGACCAAAGTGGAAGGATGTTAGACTAATAACTGCGTATTATATGTCCTTAATGCGCCCTGAAGCCAGCAAGAATGTGCAGGTACAGGCCAATATTTCCTGACGGTCTGGAGGATCAAACCCCTCCCCATTAAGAAGGGAGGTAGGGTTAAAGATTGCACCCCAAACATGTGCAAGGCCGCACGGAGAACAGTCCGTGCAGAGTGATAAGATAATATAAGATTTCTTCGGATTTTTAACCCCGGAGGGTTAGCTTGCACTATCACTACTACTGTGGAGAATTATGAGAGATTGTCTATCTGGGACACCGCCACTTGCAACAATCTCCCGGGGAGTTGACCGACTAGTATAATTTTACCGCAGTCATTCCCTTGAGGTATGTGAGAAACTTTACCCACTCCTGGTCGCACCCGAAGGGTTCCTTCGATATTCTCACACTAACCCCACTGCACTCTGGACCAGTGTTTAATAATAATAATAATACTTTATTTAAACATGGTACAATGATACATTGTTGGGTAGACATGATACATAGGTATAAAAGAGATGTACATGCCAAAAGCCCCTAATATGCTGTGCATTGCGGGCATTCTTAGGACTACTTAGACTACATGGTAAAAAATTATGGTTGATAATGTATATAATAAGTATAATTGTGTATCTATGTTATAAAGTTTGAATATAAGTTGAACATATCAATTAATTGCAGCAATGCAACTAATTGAGTGAGATAACAATTAAATATTAAATAGGTTCGCACTAGGTACATACCGAGTGGCCCGAGTGCCCGCGTGCCCGTGCTCCGTGTTTTTTTTCGTGATTATCGCGATCTCGTTTGCGTGCCAGAACTCTAGACTGTGCCAGTGAACCTATAATATTCATCCGTCCAGCGCTTGGAACCAAACTAGCAGAAAAAATAGTATACACTGTGCCAAAAAGGAGTATTAGTGTGCAATACCTGCCAGAGTATACTTTCAAGAGAGGACATTAGACTTAGTGTACCGTGTGTAAATAACAACAATACTAGAACCTTTTTTGCCAGAGGAAAGAGTCTCCAAGATAATAGTGTCATATATAGTGTTATAGTGTTTATCCCATTGGTACTGTAATATATAGATAAGATACCAAATAAATGTAAGGTGAAACTTAAGGTGAATTAAGGCCTAAAGACGCAAGGTTCATGTGGTAAACAGTTGCCAACAGTCACCAGAACCCTACCATGCCGGCCAGCTCGTATTAATAATTTTAAACCTGCCAGTGTACCTGACCTAAAATTTAGGATACCATCCACCAAGTGTCATCATTCAGAAATCTTTCAGTGTTGCCGTAGCTATTAACTAGTAACAAATCGGTACTTATTGCAATGGAGTGACGTATACAGTTTGTGGTAATACACTAAACTTGTAGTTAGCAGCGGTCGCAATATACACAACGAAAATCAAATATTCCTCCAGTAATCTTCATCTTCAGAAGCCACGGCTGCTCCAACACGCAAGTTATACTTTTTGTATCAAACTGAACACATATTACTGTTAATTATTCTTCCATTGGTCCTTTTTATGTACTGTACCAGGAAAATTACTAGGGAACGGATAGGCCTACACAAGACAATAAAAGT
>WNWK01028295.1:0-25522 GCA_009830355.1 Cherax destructor | reverse complement strand
GTACTGGGAAGGACAACTCAAGCTTTGCATCAAGCTCAGAAAATGAAGGGGAAAAGTATCTATCAATTGTCCACTTGCCAGACTGCTCAAACAGAAAAAAAGTATATTCAGTAGTGAGACTGAAACTCATCAAAAGTATGAAAAAATATCTACAATCTTGTCTTTAAAAAGCAACAATTAAAATTTTTTAAATCTTGTATTGAAAATTTTATATTGTTTTTCATCAGTGCCTAGCATACCAGGTTAAATGCCAACATAATTTGATTTACAAAGATCTTAAAACCTAAATAAAATGCAAATCTTCAATTATATATATATAAACAGAAAAAAAATATACTGTAATGCATGGTCATTCTAAAACAAATGTTAACCAAAATTTTTATCAATTTATACAGAATCTTGACCCAAATATTTATGAAAATATTGTAAACATTTTTAAAGTACAAAAAAAAAATTTTAATTTTTTTCCAAATCTAAAAATCAACCATGATCCATCTGGTTTTTCCAAAAAAAGAATTTATTAACTGCAGAAATTTTTATATAATTTGTTTTAAAACATTGGCAATAGCATCATCCCCTTTTTTTTATGATTTTAAAAACCTAAAACTTCAAAATATCTCAAGCTTCATTTGTTCACCCGTTGCTTTAAAAAAAAAAAAATTAATCAAATCAAAGCTCTCAAATTGTCTTTGAAAAAAACCCATTTTACCTATAGATATTTTAACAGTTATAGTATGATAATTAAAAAAATTAAAAGTTGAAGGAAAAAAATACCCACAAAGTTGCCTGTTTATAAATTGTAAAAAACCAGCAGCTCCAATATCAATTACCAAGTACATTGCCATTCTTCTGGCGAGTCGTGGGGTTTCAACTAAAAATTTTAATGAAATTTTTTTAAAAAAATATAGCCATCAGGCCTAAAATTTTAACTTTCTAAATTTTGGAAAATACCCCTATCACCGTGTTTCCGACATTGGCTTGATTCAACCTTTAAAGTTTGAGACTGGGGATAACCAGCCATTCGTCCTTTGGGGACATTGAATCCTATTGTGTTATAGATATTATAGAAGTGCCCGGACCTGGAGGGTAAAAAAAATTTACATTATTTGGGAATGAAAGTCCAATTCAAAATCTCAAATCAGAAGTACCTTAACCCTTTTTCTTCTCAACCTTATTTTTCCCCCCTCCTCTTTTTTCCACACTTGTTATTGGTATTGTATCCAAAAAAAGTAGGAAAGGGAAAAAACAGGATTAAGAACATATTCAACCCTCGTATAATGACCCCCAAAACCCAAATTAAATTAAAAACTTGCTTTAACCTGTACTTTTAACATCTTTTTATCAATGTTTTTACTATATTCATCTGTAAATTGTGTACAGCACTATGTTAGGTATGTAAGTACTAGTAATGTTTTATTTTTTAACATTCTGATTTACGGGAAAATTTGGACAATCTTCCCTATTATTTCCCCAATGTATTGGGGTTTTTACTGGATTAAAAAAAAAAAAAGCAGTACAATAAACCTGTAGTTTTTGAAAGATTTTTTACGGGTAGTTTTATACTTCTTTTGCATCCTCAGCAAATGGGGAAAATCTTCACTTAAATGACCACTACTACTAGTAAAAAGCAAAACTACAAAAAAATTTAATACTGTTCCTTGGAAGCCTCTCAGCCTTTAAAGACTAAATGCTCTGCTCTGACCCCCATTCCTCCCTCCTTTATGGTTTTGGAATCCACAAATCTGATGAAGGTCTAAGAAATGAAAGAATTACAATTAGATATTCTGAAAATGACTTTCCAAGTAACCCTTTTAATTAAAGAAATGTTAAACCCATAAAAGGGTTTCGGGTTTTGGGGGGTTGTTTAATCATACTGACCTGTATGATCCAGTAACAAAAATTATAGACTATAGACCTTTTTTATACTGCAGCTTCCTAGAACAGGCTAGAGATGATGCAACTTTAATATTTAATGACAGTCTTTCAGGTAACTTATCTTTTTTCAAAAGGAGCATACCACAAAACCAAAAACGTTCCCCTTTTCAACATCCCTCTTTGACCATGTAATCATCAAATCAACAAAACATCCAGAAAAGGAGAAATTCCTATTAATGAACAAGTAAATTCCCAAAAGGGTGGTCAAGAAGTTAAATCAAAAAAATCAAATCGAAAAAACACTACAGTAAAAGGTTTCAAGACATCTCAAACCAGCATGCAAAAAAAAAAAAACCAGTTTTTTAAGAAAAAATAAAAAAACCAAAGTCATTAATGCAAACAATTAAGTTTTTGTTAAAATATGTAATTCAACAAAAGGGCACAAAAATAAATGTAATTCACACAGAGGTTAGAGCTAAATTGGCAAAACCAGGGTTAATTGCCAGTTATCCAAAGCTGGTTCAGAATGCTCCAACTTCCCCCCAACAACAATTTTGCCTTGCCCGTGGTGTTGGTCCCCCCGGGGAAAGGAACAGCCAGGGGACGGGTGGGCATGGGGGGACCCTGACCCCATTGCCCCATGATCCATGATCTGAACTAGCAACATATAAAAATAGAATCACTATGCCCTTTCCCTTGATCTTTGAACACTAAAGGGGGTTTACCACCCAGAAATGAAGCATTTGAATACCATTTTAAATGATCCAAATCTAAAGGGTTCCAGCTAGGGTCCCTTGTCACTGATCTTTCCCCCACTTGTGGGCCCCCCCTGCAGGGTCCCCAAAACGATCTAAAGACCCTCTATTGGAAGTTGAAGTTGTCTCTGCTAAGGGTTGGACATTTATCAAAAATCAAGCTCCCAGTATATCCAAGGGGCCCTGTTAAATGACATTTAACTATCTGAAGTCTCCCCCTCTTTTCCCGCTTTAAAATACAGGAGGGCATGATGAGAAAATCGATTTGATGAGCATAGAATTAGTTGGAGGGTCCTGCCCGGGTCAAATCAGTATCCGTGAAACAAAAGTAATTTTCTGAACAAGAGCTGTCATTGGACATGTGACGCTAAAAAGGGAAGCAGCCATTACTTTTTTACCATCCGAACATACATCAGTATTAAACGTCCCAACCATGTATCTGGTATTGTAGTTAGGGGGATAAAAGTCTTAAGTTAAGGAAAAAAGGGAAAAAATAAAAAATTTGTTTCAGACTCATATGCAATTTTTCCGAACGTCAAAACGTTTCAAAAAATATTTAAACAAACCAAAAAGGTAGTCAATGTATTTTTTATCATTACTAAAATCTTTCCTTTTAATGGGGAAAATGCATGTCTGATTTGGTTTGTAAAGTCTTTCAGGTGAAAAATGCATGTATAACTTTCCGTAACCTTGTCCTGAAGGTCATCACATCAATGTTTTTAAAATAGTTGGAAAGATGCTGAAATCAAGTTCTTTAAAAATAGTAGTTTCAGAAAGACTTAAAACAAAAGATCAAAATAAATTCTCTAATTTGGTAAATTTTTTCCTGAAACAAACGGTTGAATATCCTGGTCTTAAAATAAAGCAAAATTTCAAAGTACAATGGAGGGTCTTTCACAGCATTTCCATTCAGCCCCCGAAATTTTGTATTCACTGAAGAAGTTGCTTTTAAAAAGGGTTCCCGAATACAGAAGATTAGTGAGGATCCCCCTTTTAAAAACAGGAAAGTGGCTTTTTCAAACTGCAACAAGGAAAAAAGGAGCTCATCTATAAACAATGGAAAAACACCAAGAATTTTGGCATCAAATATTAGTTCTAAATTTTTGCTAAATATATTTTTTTGGGATTAAATAAAAAAAAGTAAAACCTTAGGAAAACAAATTTGAAGACCAAAACCTTTCATTAACAATTAAATTAAATTTTCATGGATCATTTGGTTTCTGAATTTTAAAGGGTTTTTTTCAAAAAATCTTTTACCCAAAGTCCCAAAGGGATCAAGTGCACCTAAAAAAATTTTCAAGATTTATTAAAATCGGTTTAAAAATTTTCATAACATTGGCCAAATGCTATCAAACAGGAGGGCCCAAAAAAATTCAATGTCTCCCTAGCGGCTTTTCTAGGAGGGAAAAAGTATGCTCCAACACTGACCTTCAAAAAAAACCTCCCCACCACTCGGGAAAGCACTGCAAACCCCAAACCAACTTTAGGACAATTTTTATAACTATCCCTTTTGGGTGCATGGTCCCCACCAAAAATTGTCCCCCGCCTCTACTATCTAAATCTTATTAATCCCATTCAAATAAGTTTCGGCCTTTTAAAATGGGTTGAATTTTGTCAACTGTGAAAAGATTCCTTTTTTGGGTCAAATTTCCCCCCACTAAAGTTTTGGGTAAATTTTTGAGGAAATAGAAGCAAAAAAGAAAAATTTTTTCACCTTTACTTAATGATCCAAGATCATGGCCCAAATCCATAATCATAGGGAAAGTGAGATGAGAATCTGGGAAAAATAAAAAAAAAAAAATTATGGATATCTCCTTAACAGCCCTTGTGAAGTGCCATTCATCCTTCCCCCAAAATTTTGGGGTTGGAGCATTTAAATCCTAATATTGGTATTCAAATTAAAAACATAACGGGTTGTACTTGCCAAGTTGTTTTTTGCGGGGTAAACCCAATAGTGCAGCATTTCAGGCAAAATTTTAAAACCTAGCCCTGGGTTTAACATGCAATCTGTTAGCACAATTTTTTTAAAAAGGGTTGAAAACTGCCATTTTTTGGGGAACCGGTTTTAAACATTTTCAAGTGGTTCTTTCCCCTGTCTTTAGGTCTTAGGACATTGTCGGGGGAAACCCCCCTTAGTAACCCCCCACCTCAGTTCTTGTTCATGCATGTTAAATTTACTCAATGTGTTAGAGGTTTTTTTTTGATCTTTTTTATCATCCCATCTCATCTCTGGATGTAACCATGGCACCCAAGCGGTGATTTTGGAGTGCAAAAGCATGACATAAAAGTGGGGTGTTTTTAAAAATCAAGATAGTAAAAGCTATGGTGGCAAAGGGGAAGGAGCGGCGGGCCTTTGAAGGGGTATAAATTCTACAATTGGAAGAGTGAACAAAGATAGACGTGTAATCAAAACCCCAGGTGACCTCCTGAAAAAAAAGACATAGGTCGAACAGTAAATAAAAAGTTATTGAATGGATATAAAAAATAAAAATTTTTTCATATTAACTTTTAAAACTCAAACGATATTACGTTGTCTGTACTCCCCAACGAAATCGTTTTTTTTTCACGCCCCAAATTTCGTTGGGCCGGGCCGGCAGCATAAAAATGGATTTTCCCCTGTGCGCCATATTAAAAATCTGGGACCCTTGCATGGGCCCAGTTAAATGGGGTGCCAGTGGCAAACACTGCGCAAACACCATGATTCACTGTTCATGTCATCCCCCAAGGGGAAAAGTGTTCAGCGGAGGGCGGGCCACTGGCTCCCGCCTGCCCCTGGGGACCCCGCCAGCGGGGTTTGTCAGCTGGGTCCTGATTGGCTGTCTATCTCTGTCTGTCTGCTTTCTATCATTTTCTATCTCCAGGGAAAATCATTCGTCAGTGGTACCCCTTAACAGTTTTAAAAACCCCCTTTTTGTGTTATTTTTTTAAAAGCTTTTAAAGTGTATTTTTGGGGCTAAAGGGTGTCTTTTTTACATTATTCCCTTTTAGGATAAATTGTTGGAAGGCATGAACAGCATTTGGGCGAAAAAAATCGTTAACCAGGTCCCCTGTACAAATTTTACAGTGTAAATTGTTAAGTGGACAAATGCTAAATTGCAAAGGGCAAAAGGGCCCGGGCTTTGCAACGTTTCAAAAATGGACACAGGGGAAAAAGGGGGAAACTAGGGGGGTGGTGGAAGCAAAACAAAGTTTTAGAGAGTTAAAATTTGGTAAAAATAAACCCTGAAAATGAGGAAAAGGGAAAACAATTTGGGGACACAAAAATAGGTTGAAAATATTTCTTTTGGGGTTGGTTAGAATATATAGAAATATTTGTCTAACCTATATTTTGCTCCCCAAGTAACTTTTTTTTTCCTCATGTTCGTTGATTTTCTACTTGTATTCTCCCCAAATGTCTTTACTACTCCACCACACTAATTCCCCCATTTAAAACCTCTTTTCCATGTATTTTTAACGGGGCCCCCCCTGGGAAAGTTCCAAAAAGTAGTTTATTTTGCCCACTTTTATTTTAATTCTCCAATATTAATCAGTGAAAATTACCTAGGATAACAAAAAATCAAGACAAAGTGTTTATGTGCTGGGATCTGGAAATCCCGTTGGTTCATGACTACCTCGACAAGCAGACAAAAAGGAGCGACCAGGCAGACGATAAAAAGACAGACGGTTTTTGAAACAAATAAGGAAAACGGTAAGTTTCCAAATGTCATCATTTTTCGACTGATGAAGAGATAAACTAGGGCCCCCCCCCAAAAAGTCCCAGTTCATTGTAGATGATGAGAAGGGCCCACAAATCTTCAATGCTTAAGGAACTTTTTTTATAATTATTATTTTTTAATATCATTATTTTTTATCATTATTTTTTGATTATCATTATTATTATTTTTTTTGGGGAATTCATCCTAAAAATTGGTCTAAAAAGATTGTTGAAAACAAAAACTACATTTGTTATTTGAAACATAAAAAAATTAAAAAAATAAAAAAATGAAAAAAAAAAAATATATGCAATTCCCCCCGGCGGACTCCCTTTTGTCAGGGAGCATCCCGTGCCAACTTCTCCGCCTATACCCGTTTCTGCCCAATTTTTTTTTTTATTTCCCATAACCTTAAAAATGGTCTTTTTTTCTAAAAAAAAAAAAAAAAGATTTGGGGATTGCGTGGAAAGTTGGACCGTTTTAAAGGTTAATGATTAAAAAAAGGGGCTCATTTGAAAAGGGGGTTCCACGGTTCAAATTTGCAGTTTTGTATTTTTTTTTTTTTTAAAGTTTTGCTGACCCCAATGCAAAAAATTTTTCCCCCTGGGGTTACAGGAAATTATTTTTTGGATGGTCAACCATGGTGTATTTAATTGACAAAAATTTAATCTATTTGGAAAGGGGCCATTGAAACTTAAACTTGCATCAAGAACAGAAAAGAACACAGCAATTTAAAGAACTTTCTACTGGTAATCCCGGGAGGAATTTTAAGGTCTATTTTATTTTAAAACTTCAAATTTGTGCAAAAGTACAGGAAGGACCATTACTAGTTATCAGGTAAAAAGTTGATGCAAAATTTTATATTGTTTAACATCACTATTCCGATGTTTTCCTGTGCAAAAAGAACCCAAAAAAGGGTCTTTTTTTTTAATTTTTTAAGAAGTTTGGTAAATGTGTCCCTTAAAAGGGTTTTTTTCCTTATATAACGTATTTAAAAACCCCTATTGTGGATTTTAAAGGGCAAAAGTTTAACACAAAAGGAGCAAAAAATTTTGGCAATGTCTTCGGAATTGATTTTTTTATGTAAATTTAATTTTAGACATTCATCATCAAATTTATGGAACAACATGCCTATCAACATTATTTTCAGGTGGAAAAGTTATGGCCCCAGTGTGAATATATTAAAAGGTTTTTTCCAGTTGAGCCCGGTCCAAAACTTTAAACTCACAAGGAGATCTTTGAAAAATATTTGGGTTCTTAGTCAGGTGCACCCTGCGAGAAAACCCCCCCACAAAAACCTTCCCCTCCCATCTTAATCACAAACCCCATTAAAATTTAATGTAACCCCCCAGGGGAAAGGGGGGTCAAGTAACATGTTTTGGGAAAACCAACGGCCCATGATCCATTTTGGCCCGCCGTAAACATTAAAAACCTGTTAAACCCCGAACAGAAAAATGAAAAATACCAATTGGGGGAAAAAAACAGTATGTATACAAGAAAAAATTAAACTTGCCTGAGTATGGTCTAATGAAGAGTGAAAAGTCCATCTGCCCAAAAGGGGGCGAGCAGCAGATGAAGAAGTGCGGCCCCGCCAGATATACAGTGGACAAGCATCCTGCCCTTCATCGTGTAGGTTTTTAAAAAGCTTTAAATGTTCTGACTTAGTCTTAAAAAGCCCATTTCTGTTACTGAAACGGTAAAAAATTAAAAAATAAAAAATTAAAATTCTTTTCAACCATTCAAACTTTCCCCAAAAATTTACACTGATTGTATCCTAACAAGAGGTTCCCCTTTACCTGTACAAGATGTTTCAAAGCAGATCTCATCAAAAAATTTTATAATCTTTTCCCTCCCTTTTCCATGAACATGAAAGTGCCCCTTTAAATAGGGAAACACCCTTTTTAGCTCTTTTGCTAATATTTTTCTTTTTTTCCCTTGGAAAACCTTTTTTTTTTTTTTTCCCTTGGCATTCCGGGCAGGGGGGCCCTGAAAAGCCCATCTTTCATCCATCACTGTCTTGCCAGGGGTGCTTTACTACAGTTAAAAAACGAAACATTAACACCCCCCTTCAGGTGCGACACTGTTTTCCCATCTCCAGGACTAAAGCCCGGCCGCGTTTCCCCAACCTTCAAAATGTTACCTTTTTCCACACTCCAACAGCACGCAAAGGGAAAAAAACCATTTGTCTCCTTTCACTCCTATAAAACCCACACATGTTTGCTGAATCCAAACCCCGCCCAAAAACCTCCTTCCCCCCCCCTAAAACCTTTTCCTGCCACCCTACCCCCCTTTCCCCTCCACCATTTATCACCTGTTTGTTTTTCCCCATTCTCTACATGTCAAACCCAAACCCAAAAAAACCCCCTCCCAGCTCTCTGGAAAATAAACCCAAACTTTAAAATTTTCCTTTTTAAAACGTTGTATCTTGGTTCAGTCACTTCATCTCTTTATTTTTTCCTTAAAAATTTTGGTGGCAGAAGGGAGGGGGTCCCAGTGGTAGCGCGCCCCCCCCTTTTAAAAAAAGTAAAATTTTTCCCTGGTTTTGTGGTACACTCCGGGTTTAAATTTTTGATGATAATCAAACCCTCCCAAAAAACAACCTAAAATTTACTGAAGGGGGAAAATAAGGGGAAATTTGTGATGAACCCACGTAAACCCCCTGTAACATTTGCTGTTTATAAACCGTAGAATTTAACTTTTTAAATTGATCAGATGAAAAAAAGGGGGTGCTGTACTGGAAACAACCCTTGGAACCTCACCAAGTAGGTAATGTAAAGAAAAGCTTTTATAACAGATCAAAAAAAAGTTCAAAAAATGAGAATTTATTACAAACTAGACCTCCCGTTCCACGGTAAAAAGATTTGCCCATCAGTCTCAAAAAACAGGGGTTATGTCAAATGGCATGGTTAACTTTTTTTTTTTTAAATTTTAAAATATCAGAATAGAAACTTCAGATCTAAAACAATATTTCAGCAGCCCCTACTTGTTTTGCACACAAATATATAATTCTTAGGAAAATTAAGTAACTACCATTTAAAACCATTTTTTTTCATGCCTCCACCAACTTTTGCATTCTTTTTGGTTTCTCCCGTTTTTAACCTATTTTGGCTGACATGGTTCTTCGGGAAGAAAACTGAATAAAAAAAAACGGTTGACTCCAGTTGAAAAAACCCTTCCCCAGTATACCCCAATCAGAAAGTTTTTGAAGAACCAAAACCCCAGGATATGGTAATGACAAGATGCTAAAGTCCATCGGTTCTCTTTGCCCCCTTTTCTGATGATGCCCCCGTAGGGAATCTATTTTTAATATAAAAAATGAATGAAAGAACAAATCCCTTTTTTTTAAGTGATACAGTAAACAATTTATACAGTACATACTCAATTAAAAATTTAAAAAAATTGTGATGAAAAACCCAAATTAAAAAATTTAAAGTTGTGGGGACTCCCAAATTTTGTAGTCACAAGAAAATAAATTTATTTTTAAATTTCCGGGGGTTTTGAATACCCTCATCTTCGATAAATTCTAGCAGATACAAATATTTTTTAAAGAAATGTTTTCAAGTATCCCCTGGGACCCAGTTTATGATTGGGTCTCTTGTTCTTCCGGGACTAGCAGTGGTCAGTTTCCCTCCGTTTACTGATGAGTGCCATTTTAGTTTGTTTTTTTTCATAATTCAAAAAGGGGTCCCCCATTTTGGGGCGCAAATCGGACATTTTAAATTATGACCAAAAAATCATTTATCCCCTGATTTGTATTATGTCTTTTTCCATTTGTTTAATCCTCGACTCTGCATCTCATTTTTTCCAAAATTTTAAAGTTTTTTTAAAGTGTACTTGAAAATTTATTGTGTGTACCTGTCCCTAAAAACAAATGCATGCAGGTACATATTAAAATCACAAAGTGTCTCACTAGTGTTATAATAATAATCACTCTTTTTTTTTAAATGTCATATTTTAAATATAGACATTTTCATTAATCCATCTATGATATTTTCAAAATTATAAAAAAACACTAATTATCATATAAATACAGTGGTCCTGAAGTGGCCCCCAAAATCCCCCTTTTTTGTGTTTATTTTTTAAATGTTTTTTAAAAGATTTTTTTGGGGGTTAAAAAAGGACTATCTATTTCATTATTCCTTAGGGGGATAAATTGGGTTGGACTTGAACAGCATTCTCAACAAAAATATCGTAACTCGAGGACCATGTATATGTTTACCACAACCATTACAGTGGAGCCTGCATCGGCAATCCGCCCAAAAGTTTTAAAAAGCAAATTAATGAAATAAATTAACCTTCCCAGACAAAAATGTAAACAAAATATTTAAGATTAACTATAGTTTTACAACAAAAAAATGAGAACTAAATAAAATGACTAAAGAAATGGATAAATGAACATTTAAATCACTAAATACAGTGGTTTCATACGATATTAATCCGCAGGGGGGCATATTTAAAAAAAATTCTTACCCAATAAATTTTTCCCCCATAAGAAATAAGGGGAAAAAAATTTAAACCCGCCCAAGACTTAAAAGTATTAAATAAAAATTTTTAAGAACTTTTGACAAAATACAGAATTTAATGAAGAATACCAAATAAAATGTAAATATTGTACAATAACATGTCCACTTTTATTGAAGAGTTGTTGATGTGGGAGGACGGGAGGGAAGGTGGAGTGTATGCTGTTTTTGGAAAGGGGAATCCTTCCATTAACACTGCGGGTCCCAAGTCCTTTTCGGGGGTTATTTCCCCTTTTTTTTGAATGCCACAGGACCGTTTTGAGTCACGGGACCTTTTTTCAAACCAAAAGCCCGGGGGCTCTGTGCTGTTCTTTAAAAATCCCTAAAATGACACCCACTTTTTGTGGTTCCCAACCGCCTGCAACAGCATTTTGGGGGTGATATTCATCCAAAAATTTTCACATCCTCCTTTTGGCCAGATCCCCCTAACTTGAAAAAGGACATTCTTCCATTTTTTTTCCCCCCTCCTCCTCCTCCTTCTGAACCATTGTCCTGACCACTGGTCTCTTTTTCCCATTCTTTGGGTTTCAGATCTTCGTGGTTAGCTCTTCCTTGTGCTCCTCCCCCTTTTTCCACATCCTCACCCCCCCTCTAACCCCAAGCGCCCAATTCCAAATTTCTTCCACAACAGGCTCAGGCTCAGGCTCATGTCGGGTTCGGGGGCTCACCCCCAAACCTTAAAAATCCCCTAGGAAAAGTTTTGGCAATTTTCCCCAGGCAGAGTTCAAAGTCCGGGTTTCACTCCCTCCCAACCCTTTACCTATAAGGTTTACAAATGAAATATGGAAATGTTTTCAAAATTCTTTGGGGTTTATTCATGTTTTGGTCCTAAAAGCATTTTTGAAACATTGTTTTTGGTGTGGGTTTTAAAGTTGGGAAATGACCTGCTGGTCCAGGGGCGGGAGGAAGGAGTGGTATTGGGGGGAAGAACTTCCTTTGATAATTTTAAAACCCCCCCTTTTTTTACCAAGTTTGGAGGATGACAAGGACAGTCCATTATAAAGAGACAAAAAATGCAAATTATTGTCCAATAGATATTTCTTCACACTACCCCAAACACGCCATTGAACCAATCTAAAAATGTCCTTTGTGACCCATCCCTTTTTGTTAGACCTACATCACCCCAAAGTTAGATTTGCTGCCCCCAATCTCCCAAAATGTTTTAAAAAGTACCCAGAAAAGGTTCACTTTGCAATCACCCTGGCATTAAAAAAGCATAAAAGGACCTGTCTTTTGGTTATGCCTGGCTGTGCCTTTTTTCCCCCTGAGTTGTGGTCCTGTTTGGGGATTTCTTTCCAAAACAGGCCTGTTTCATCACAATTAAACACTTGTTGGGGAGGAATTGTTCAGCCTCTAGGATCCTGGAATTCAGGCACATATTTTTTAGCACTTTTTTCAACTGGCTGCTCACCATCCCCAACACGTACCCCCTTGATTCTTAAATTTTTAAACCAGCCCTGCTGGCTTTTTCTCCCCTTCATCCCCGGGAGGCTTTTTCGATCATCATGAACTTTGCTTTTTTACATTTCCTCCGAAACAGTATCTCCTGCTAACTGTTTTCGTTGATCCACCACCAACAACCTTTCCCCTCTTCACCTTGTGGTCTGTGTTTGTGATCCAGATGAACCTTTCAAAACCCGCTTCCCCCTTTGGCTTGAATTTTCTTGGGCACAATGGGGGGATGGTGAAAAGGGTTTACCCTGCCCGTCACTAACCCTCCACTTTCTATTTTCTATTTCTCCTTCAGTTCTATCGAATGTATTTGCCTCTTTTCCAAGGGGCACGGATCTTTTCCCTTTGGGCCCATGGTGCTTTTTTAGCAGTTAAGCACAAAAACATGGAATAATGACAATATACTGGTATGGCGTGGGGTGGTGGGTGGGCGCCTCGCTTTCAATAGCACATGGCCTCCCGGGTGGGGCCGTGGGCGCCAAATGGGCACGTCCGGCGGTGGTTACAAAGAAAATTTGTAAATGAACAAATTTTTTTCTTTTTGGTTATAAAATAACGTAAGATAAGCATCGTCAGGGGTATGGGCCCCTTTTTTGAAGGCAAGGAGAGATTGTTTTAGACAGGACAAAAAAACCCCTTTAATATGATGCTAAACAACTTATGGGAGCCTGGCCCTGGCCGGGGGAGAGGGTGATCTTTTTAAAACTCTTCAAGGTATATCAAAAGGGGTATCTTTTTTTCAAAATCATTTAAAAAAACCCAAAATAAAATAGAAACCTCATATACCCTAGAATGAAAAAATGTCTTTCATATGGGCTAGTGGGGGGTGGGAGGAGTTTGTTTTGGGGAAGCACAAGATAGTCCTCAATGACACAATATCCACTATGGCTTTTATCTATCACAATTCATAAATTTTGACATAATAAACAATATTTAAAAAATAGAAAAAAGACATATATTAGAATGAATAAAAAAAATTTTAAATGGTGGGTGCTTCTTTTTAAATTTTGATAAGGGCCCTGGGCGAGCTTTACATAGTTTGGTGAAAGGGGGCAGCAGAGGCGGGGTTTTGTCGCCCTTCCCCCCAAACAACAATGGAGGGTTAAGTTCGGTCGCATTTTTCGAACTTACCCCCACTATCGCCGGGGGACTTCCTTTTCACTCCTGCCTTTAGTACCTACTTTTTTAAAAAATCACTGAAGGACATTTTCTCAGTCCTTTTCCAAAGGGCTGGCACTCTGAACTTTCTTTGGCCCCATGGTGGCATTTCATGGTCACAATCAATAAACAAAAATCAAAAAAACAGATGAATGGATGAAACACGGGATTTCCCTCAACAAAGGGCCAGAAGGGATACGTGTGAGGAAGTGGGGGTTGGGAGGCCCCGCCGATAAGCGAAAAACCGGGCCGAAGGCGGGAAAACCCCCCCTTAAAGGGATTGGCCTGGGGGGCGGCCAAAAGCCATTTTGGGGGAAAAATTTTCCCAAAAACATTCATAATCAAAAAAGATTTAAAGAACAGAAAGGGACAGGCCTTAATCTGTTTGTCTAACCTCTAAGTTTTTTACATTCTCCACATCTTTTTGTTTCGATAATATGTAGTTGTGACAAGAAATTTAAACCTCTTCTCCCCTTTTGGGTCCGTGCCTGTTCCGGGTTTTTGGGTTTAGGGGCCAAAAATAGCTCGCATGAGCCCAGCTCACTCCCGATTTTGATGCAAATTTTGGGCCCGATAGAAGATACATTTTTGGTAAAAGTGACCCAAAAAAAAATCCTGCAACGTGATAAGAGGGAAAAAAAAAGCAAAATTTTGATTAAAAGACTTTAGTTTTTTCAAAACTTTTAAAAGGTTATTGGGGTTTTTTGGGCTCATTTGTTGAATGGAAGATATATTACAGAAAGAGATGATTTTTATTGGTTTTTTGACCAAATGGCGAAAAAGTCAAATACAAAATGTTAAATTTTTGCTATGTTCAAAAAGAAACAAATACCTCCACGCTAATAAATTCCCCTGGGGGTCTAATATCGCACAAATGTGGTGAATTTTTTGCCCAAAAGTTTTAAAAAAAAATTCAGTTTTTATTTGAAATATACATTTCCCGACACAGAAAACAATGAGACATGAAGAATAAAACAATGACAACATGACACTTACCTTTATTGAAGACTTGTTGTTATGGAAGATGGGAGGAGGGAGGATGGAGGAGTTATTATTGTTTAGAGGGAATCCCTTCCATAAAGACTTCAGGTACCAAGTCCTTTTCTGGGGTTACTTCCTTCTTTGTTTTTTAATGCCACTAGGACCAGCTTGAGAGTCACTGGCCCCTTGTCGCTCAAAAATTGTTCCAGACAGCTCTGTTTCTGGTGTCTTTTTAAAAATTTTCCCCTCAAATGGGACACGACATTGTCATTGTATATGTTGCCAACACGGCCTGTAACAGTTTTGTCAGGTGATGTTCATCCATAAATGTTTGCACCTCACTCCACTTTGCACAAATGTCCTTAATTTTTGAAGAAGGCACCTTCTTCCATCTCTCTTCCTCCTCCTCTGAAGCAGTTTCCTGAGCTATGGTCTGTTGCTGTTGCAGATGAAGGTCTTGCAGCTCTTCAGTGGTTAGCTCTTCATTGTGGTCCTCCACCAACTCTTCCACATCCTCGCCACTCATCCAACCCCATGAATTCCCCAATGCCACAATACTTTCCACAACTGCCATAGGCTCCTCAGGGTCAGCCCCAAATCCTTAAAAATCTATCTTTTGGGACACATTCTGGCCCAATTTTCCCCAAGCAGGTTCAAAGCCCTTTCCCCCCCCCAAGCCTTCCTATGGTTTATGCAATGGAGGATATTGAAGTAATCTTTCCAGAACTCTCTTAGGTTTAACTAGTGTCTGAGTTCACATCAAAGCACCTTTGAAACATTGCTTTGGTGTAGAGTTTTGAAGTTTGAAATGACCTGCTGGTCCCGGGGCTGGATGGGGGGAGTGGTTTTGGGGGCAAGAACTTCACTTTGATGAACGAAACTCCTCCACCATTTGGTCATCCAAGTCGGGAGGATGAGCAGGTGATTGTCCTTACCAAGAGGCACTTGAGTTCCAATTTATTTTCCAGGAGGTATTTTTCACACTGGAGCCAAACATTCATTGGACAAATCAAGTAAAATTTTCCTGTGCCCCATGCCTTACTTTAGCCTTCCACACACAAAAAAAACCCTTAGCACGCTGTTTTTTTCTTGAACACGGGGATTTTCAAGTGATACACCAGAAAAGGCTTCACTTTGAAACCCCACTACTTACTACAGAACATGAGGTTAGCCTGTCTTTCATAGGCTTGTGCCCGGGAGTGCCTTTTCCTGCGTGATGTAGGTCCTCTTTGGCATTTTTTTCCCAAAAAAGAGGCCTGTTTGTCATAATTGAACACTTGTTGGGGTTTGAATTGTTCACCCTCGGGGCCCTTGAATTTCCCTGAACAAATTTTTCAGCCGAAATTTGTCAGAACTTGCACCCCGCAATGCCTTACCACATTGGGGTTTATGCCACTACACCAAATTTAAAAATTTGGGTTAAATTACAAATAAACCTTTTTATGAATTTACTTGTATAATTAAAATATTTTAATTAATTATTATGAAAGGGAAAGAATGGGTGGGGAGGGGGGAATGGATTTATAAATTCATTTCTTTTGAAGGATTAGATGAGTTTTTAATAATTATTTTTATTTTTACAAGTACATGTACAAGGAAAATACGGGCCCTAGCTGACATCAATGACATACTACTATATAGAAAGCCGTTGTTATGCTGAGCATTTCGGGAAAATTAGGCGTTTTGCCCAGGATGAAACCCCAAAGTCGACTAACCCCCGGTACCCTTTTTAGACTGATTGAACAGGGACAGCAGGTGTCTTATGGAAACACGACCCAATGTTTTCCAGCCCCCCACCGAAGGTCGATCTCCCGGGCCTCAGTGTGGCTGAGTACTAGCGGAAGTGGAAAAGATCCTTCCTCTGTAAGCCATGTGTGTCATAAGAAGTGACTAAAATGCCGGGAGCAAGGGCTAGTAACCCTCCTGTATTGATTACTAAATGCAAAAAAGAAAGAAAAATTATTTCTTCTTTTCGAGTCAGATATGGACAATGTGTTGAAAAACTAAAATGCTTCAAAACAAGTCTCTAGCATCCCTTTCTTGACCATGCTGCAGGTTGACACATACCACTTTATGACTACCATCCACCTGCTTCCTCTACTTCTACCCTAATGTACTGCTACCACTCTTTCATGTCACTATGATTAATGAGGACTCTTGGTTCATCTGTAATCCCTCCAGAGTGTAACCAGGAAGTAATTTCATTGACAGATTCAGAAGTTATTTCACTAATAATAACACGAGCATAAACTAGCTGTTGTTGCTTTATTTGATATGTGTATCCATGTTTTCCAGCCTACATTGCTTTTTTCCAATCTTCATTGAGAGAATTTATTTGTATTTCAATTTTATACCACTTTATCAGTCTTGTTGAATTTCTCTTAACGTTTTCTAGGTCAGTTAATAATTTGATTTGTTGATGTGTGATGACCTTCACTAGCTCATCAGTTTTGTTATGGGGGTTTTGGATTTATCATATCCAATGAGGAAGGTATCATATATTTCATTTTAAGTTCTTTATTTTGAGCTCTGTGTGTAATGCTGAAGTTGACTATCTCTGTATTTCTTGTGGATTCACCAAAACTCTCACAGAAGTTGAGAGATGGTTAATTTTGGTTGGCTGTTATGGTTGTCATGATAGAGACTTGATTGCGGAGAATGCAGTGTGGGAGTGTCAGTGCTCAGGTTGTTGAAGGAAAGATGCTGAGTGAGTAATACAGTGGTACCTTGACTTACCAGTGCCCCAACTTAGGAGTTTTCCCAGGGTTACAATCTGTCATTTGGATGATTTTTGTAGAGTTGCGGCAAAATCCGAGTTACGGCGACCTTCAGATACACCACCACTCGCAGGAGATACCAAGAAATGTCCAAAAACCTCAATTATAACCGATGTGTAACATCCTTTCAATTTTGATACCACTGGTAGTGTCATCCTGCCAGAATGTTCTATAATGTATGCCCTAAAGTAAGAAACAATTCTGGGCGTGTTATACATGTTCGGCAGGCCGGCTGGTTGGGTGGCCAGCTGGCTGGCCGGCTGATTTGCTTTGGCTGTCTGTATCTCTGTCTCTGTCTGTCTATCTTTGTCTCTGTCCATCTCTCTGTCTCTGTCTCACAGGTACACACAAATACAGTTATACATAGTGTAAATTACCTAGGATAACCCAAAAATCCAGACAAAGTGCTATACTATGCTTGTAGATATAAGGCATAATAAGCATGACTGGCAAGTAATACACATTTTCACTTGTTCAGGAATCAGACGTGACGACACTGCATCGTGTGTAATACCTGTTGGTTCATGAGCAGCTCTCTCTCTGAGACAGAGACAAAGTAGAGAGACAGGAAGACAGATAAGCAGAGACAGATATAAACATAAAGCTAGACAAGACAGAAACAGATAGGCAGACAGACAGAAACAAACAGATAGACAGACATGTTTATGTGTAACTGTAATAAAGCCAAGGCACTGCACGCTCATCAAGCGTCACTCCACTGCTGCTGTCAGTAGTGGAGTGACACTCATACACTGTGCTTCCAAGGAGTTTCATATATACTCCAGCATTTCTAAAACATTGCTGGGACCTGGCAAAAAAAAAAAGGCAAAAATCATTTCTTATTTATAAATACATTTTTTCTTGTTAAAACTCGTAACAAAATTGGGTGGTTTTTGTGGCTGGAACAGATTAACGGCATTTCAATTAATTGCAATGAGAAGAGTGATTTGATATACCGAGCAAATTGAGTTATGAGCTTGGTCTAGAGCAATTAAACGTAAGTCAAAGAAACTACCACTGTACTGTACTGTATTTACTTCTGGTCATCTGCAGTTCTCTGATGTTTTCCTTTACCCAGGGGCCAGATGATTAACCCTTTGAGTCGGTGCCATACTGAGTACGTTTACGCGCCAGAGTCAGTGCCGTACTAGTACGCGTACTCTAGCGGCCTCAAATTTAGCAGGAAATGGCTGGTAGGCAGAGGTGAGAGAATGGGTCTGCATGGTCAGTGTTCACAGTAGGAAAAATATCGGGCACCCAGTGGTGCATTGTGGGAACGCCAATTCAATACACCTTGTCCACCATGCCTCGCAGCAAGAAACACCTTACTCCTTAGCGGAATTGAGACACTTTTGTTCCCCAGTGACAGTTCTAATAGTGATGGGGGTGTCAGTGAAGGTGACTTTCAGGGTTTTGAGGCGGTTGTGACCAGAAAGTAATGACCATAATACCGGTAGTAGTGAGGAAACCCCAGACGACCCACAGCCTTCCACCTCTGGAGCTGTGGCATCTAGTTCTCACATTCAGTTGTACCAGAACGAATGAGGAAACTGTTATTTACTCATATCCAGGACTCAGATGCTGAGCAATGGTGATAGTGAATATGAACTCAAGCTCTTCAAAATAGTTCCAGTAAGCGAGAGTGAGGGAATATTCACCAATGAAGCATAAGTATATCACGACGGTATATGCACTCTTGTAGTGTGCCATATGCTCTTCCAAGGGTTAGTACATCCGTGGGCGTACAGCAGGCACAGATAGGTAGCTTGAAGATGATAGTGTTGCAATTGGGATGAGAAATATGGATGTGGCAGGAGATGATAGTGGTTATAGTGGTGCCAGCCGTGAGGCACCAGCAGTGGACTCGTGCTGCTACCCACACTGCTGGTCAGCTCAGCTGCAACAAAGAGCCACCCTCACCCACCAGCCCCACCCCACAACCACCTGTCAATATCAGTACCCACCAGCAGACCGCACTGGGATTGGCAGGAAGCTGACAATTTTCTTCCCAATCCCCATCAGTTTGATGAAAGTCAAAGTGGAATACGCCCATCTTGTACACTTGGAAACAATAACACTGAACTGGAATGTTTCGAGTTATTCTTTTGTGAACCCCTGATGAAATTATTGTTAGGAAAGCAACAGATACTACGATTACACCATGGCAAACACAGTTCTTTCACCAAGATCACGTCTACACCGGTGGAAGGAGGCAACTGTGGCTGAGATGTATCTTTTCTTTGTCACAATAATGCTTATGCCACATGTGTACGTATAAGCACCGTGTCAAATCATACTGTCGACAAACCGCCTGATTTCAGCCCCAGCTTTCCAGTGATATTATAACAGTGAATCGATTTGTGCTACCGTTATGTATGCTATACTTCTCAGACAAAACCAGGCTGACACAGAAATGACAGGTTATATAAGATTAGGAATGTGTTTCTGTATCTGAAAGAGAAATTCAATACAGCCTCTCCTCACTTAACGACGGAGATAGGGGCCTAAGACCCCGTCAGTCAACGAGCCAAATCGCTAATCGAGGAATGACCCCTTACTGACACATCAAAAGTGTCACCACCCTCCCTCTCCCCCCACCTCCCCCTCTCTGTATAGCCCCAGCCCCACACACCCTCGATACCTCTCCATATACTATGTCAGTTTTATTAATTTAAGTCTTTATCATGTCTGTCTGTCTGTCTGCCTGACTGAATGACTTAGTGATTTGACTTACTTGACTGAATGACAGTTGACTTGACTGAATGAATAACGGCTGACTTGACTGAATGAATAACTTGACTGACTTGACTGAATGAATAACTTGACTGAATGAATAACTTGACTGAATGAATAACTTGACTGACGACTGAATGAATGACTTGACTGAATGAATGAATGACTTGACTGAATGAATGACTTGACTGAATGAATGACTTAACTGAATGAGCGACTTGACTGAATGAAGCGACTTGACTGAATGAGCGACTTGACTGAATGAGCGACTTGACTGAATGGTATGACTTGACTGACTTAATGAAAAAGTGTATGTTTAGCACATAGTGCATAACATTTGTGTAATAATTCGCAGTCACTTTTTTATGGTGTTGTGACAAGTGTCAGATAACTGATGACAACCAGTGACATTTGTTGATAAATTGCACTGCAGAGAACCCTCCTTGTCATGTTTATTATTATGAAATAGTATGACATTTAAAGTGCCCCAGAGCGATTATTATTATTTATTATTATTATTATTATTACCATCTTGGAGACTTTAAAAGCTAGTGTACTGAGTGGCTGTAGAGAGATTGGGAGATGCTTGACGCAGACCCGCTGCGCTGCCGTTACCGTGACCCAAATTCTCATATGGTATACACTATTATTTTTTTTTAATTCGTTGGAGAGCCCGTTTGTAACTCCAGAGTTGTCGGTAGCAGTACATTGGTAAGTGAGGAGAGGCTGTATGTATTTTTATCCCTTCCAGGAAGCTTGGTATTGATGAGTCTTTGATTCTGTTCAAGGTAGACTGTCGTTTAAGCAGTATATACCAAAGCAGAGGAAACGCTTTGGTATAAAGTTGTTTTGTGCTTTGTGATTGCTACAGTGGTCTTGTATTGGATATTATTATTGTACACTGGAAGTAATACATTGAAAGATACCAGGAAGTTACTGGGTATCTCTGGTGATGTGGTTAAGAACAATGATGGAACCATATCTTGGTAAGGGGCATATATTATATACTGATAACTGGTGCACAAGCCCCTCTCTCAGTGATTTTTGCGAGTGAACATGACAGATGTGCGGTACAGTGCTTGGAAATCGTAAGCATATGCCTAGGTTCGATGCAGGCACTTCCGTAGGGTCAAGGTGCAGGCGTTTGCTGCCAATGACATCATGGCATTTCGGTGGCATGACAAGCGAGATGTCACAATGTTGTCATCAGTTCACCCTAATGAAATGGCAGACAGTGGCAGGCAGAATAGAGACCAATGAACCCATTCCTAAAACCTGCATTCAGGGGACAAATGTGACATGCAGATTGGGTTTGCTGATTGTGTTTGCAGAGTTATAAATTAGTACATAAAACTTTTTCCATATTCTGGACATTTCCATGCTCAATCATTATAATATGCATAAGATGAGGACCGAAACAAACCACCATATGGTAATTTTGTTTGTCTGTGATCAGACAAATAATCACCAAGTACCAAGTAACAACAACTGCAATAGAAAACCGCCCTGGAAATTACCAGCAACTACCCTCTCGTCTGAGGCCTGGTGAGCACTTCCTAATGGAAACTGCCTGCTACTGCTTGCAAGAAAAAGAGCTCAGAAGATGTGTTATGTCTGTGCACATACAAAAGAGACGCCCACAACAACGCAAAGACACTTTCGTTTATGTGTGAAGAGTGTGAAATACCACTGTGCATGACACCATGTTTCAAAGACTTCCACAGGCTGCAGAACTTCTAGGAACATGTCCAGTGACTGTACAGTGGACCCCAGTTTCGTAAAAACTTCACTCCTGAAGTCTGCTCAAGTGCCATTACCGAACGAATTTACTCCCTTAAGGAAAAATTTCACGTAGGTTAGTCTATTTCAGACCCCAAAAATACACTTCACAAGAACTTACAAAATTATACTTACATAATTGCCACGATTTCCGGTATTCGTTAACCGGTCCACTGTATATATGTACAGTGGTACCCACGTTTGATATTTTTTCATTCCAGAATGCTGTTCAAGTGCCATTACCAAGCAATTTATCTCATAGAAAAGTTGTAAAATAGACTAGTCCTTTTAGACCCCCAAAATTACACTTACAAAAGCATTTAAAATAAACTTACATAAAAGGGTGAGTTTGGGGACCATCGTAAACCGAGGTACCACTGTATATACATGATAGAAAAATAGTAATAAACAATATTTTACATTTGTTAGTTTTGTAAATATGTTTTGTAAACAATATAATGACAACAAGTTTATTGTAGAATACAACGAGTGAATATTTGAAAAACAGCACTTATATTGGTCTCTTTCCATAAAGTTATTTGAAAAAAAACTAAAAAAAAAAACTAAATAAAGAAGTTTACCGGGTGACCGGCAGTCAAGCGATGTTGCCGGAGCGGTTCAATTTCTGTCAACTTCAGCCTCTATATCTTGATAAGTATTGATCGCAAAAATTTTTTTTGTAGCCTATTAGATTTAGAAAAAAATTTTTTTATTTTCGAATATTTTCGACACTGAGAACAGGTTTCCGAGAAGGCCTGTCGACCCCTAAAGGGTTAAACAAACCAATTTTATTTCTTTGCAAGGTTATAATGTGTAATTCCATTTTATAAAGTGTTGTGTAAGTACAAAGAAAGCCATTTTGGGTAGTTTAACATTCACCTTAGTCCATTTAACCCTTTGGGGTCAAAGGGTCTTTCTGAAACTTGTTCTCAGGGTCCACGAATTTAAAAAAAAATTATTTTCTTATTAAATGATAGAATATTTTCCGATCTAGCATATAAACATTATGAAATTTGATGAAAACTAACGGAATTATGCTTTGTAATTTAGCTGTATCCATGACATTTTACGCATCGGCGATTTCACCCACTTTTGAGCCCTATTTTCAGCAAATTTCAATGTTTCAGTCTACTAACATTATAAGCTATTTCACTAAGAACTCCATTTCTTCTAGCGATTGAGTACAGAAACCGCCTATTTACCAATTTCAACTACCCAAAATAGTGGTCAGAAAATGGCAATTTGGCCAATTTCACACAAATTTCAAAGGATGCCAATTTTCAAAATGGGGTCCATAATAAACAAGGCAGACATTCCTGGCACTAAAATAACATCTTCTCTATTCATTAGTCATGTCTCCAGGCCCCTCTTACATTACTTTTGCTTTCCATTTTGAATTTTACATTCTCCACAAAAAATAGAAGATTTACTGTTATGTATACAACTGCATCATTGTAAAAATAGTATAAATAATATCAGCGCACTTGTGCAAGAATATTAGACTCTTCAGTTGATGTATTGGACGCATGGTAGTTGTTTACTCTTGAACATCGGCCAAAATCGAACATTTTCGCTACTTTTTGCGCTCAGTTTCAGGTACTTGTCATCGTGAAACCAGTCAAAATTATCTCTATTTCTGTAATATATCATCTATTCTATAAAAAAGACTAAGAAAACAGGAATACAAGCATAAATACCATACGAAAATAGACTGCAAAGTCGCTGTTTTAAACCAAAGAAACATGGTCCAGAGTTTTCCCTCATTATGCACTGTGTGGTGCAGGAATTTTTATACTGCACGCACAGACCCATTCTATCATCTGGGCCTAACAGCCTGATTCTGCTTGATTTGAGGCGCTGGGAATTTGGGCATACTAGTATGTCAACAACCCCAGGCGTAAGCCGTACTAAATCACGGCAAAATTCCGAAAGAGTTAAGTTAGGATATGACTTTCCCGGTGATAGGTTGTGACATCAATTGCCGTACCTTCTTTGTTTTGGTAGCTTCTTATGGAATTGGTATGTTTTTCAGTTATTATGTAAGGTTAAAGGAAGTTTTGTAATTGCTGCTAATAGACAGTAAGAGTTGGGCTAAGGATGGTGTTGTATTCCTGGTGGATCACCATAGCCCATGCAGAAATTAATTTCCCATGCTATAAAATACAGTGGTACCTCTGCCTGGCTTGGCTCACAACCCAGACAATTATGTAAGTGTATTTTTGCTTAGGTGTTTTTGTAAGTGTTTTTTTGGGGGTCTGAAATGGATTAATCAAATTTTTCGATTTCATGGAAAAAAATTTTCGGTATCGGCACTTGAATAGCAGTCGGGAAACAATTAAGCTCGAATCAGACCACTGTATTAATATTGTTTTATTTTAGGTTAAAATTATAGGCAGAAGGGTTATATTATTCATTGCTTTTTTATGTAAATTAATATTTTAGAAATTTAATCAAATTTTTTAACGAATATAAAAATTGATAAAAAAAGGAAATATACTGGTAGCAGAGGATCCTTTTAATACAATACACTGTTTAAAGAAGGCTGGGTGATAAAGCCCTCCCTTTGGGGGAAATGTATTTAAAAGGAGCCTCGTTCCCACTGTCTTTATTTCCATTTCTTTTTTGTCAATGTCTACGGGGGTAAATGAAAAGCAACAAAGTAAAACAGGGGCCCCCCCAGTTTAAAGGTTTTTATTTGTAAAGATCGTGTTTCTAATTTTTTTGATTTCGAGAATCAAAACGGCTCGTTTTTCAACTTTTAAACCTGTCCGCCTGCTCCGCACCTGCCAAGACGCAGGACCCCGCCAGTAAAGCTTTTTGTTTACCATTGAGAGAAATTACCCAGCGCGTTTTTTCAAACATTCACAATACATTTGGTGTCTTTTTGGTGGTTTAGTGATTTTCACTGTGAAATAAATCACCATGGGTCCAAAGAAGCTTCCTATGGCACGCCGGGGGAAAATGAGGAAAACCCTCAACTGAAGAAAAAATTTTGAAAAATAGAGAGTGGCGACGCCCGGTGAGCTTGCCAGGATGTAAAGAAAAACCCCCTCTACTATCAGCTCTATCCTGGCAAAGAGAAATGGGCAAGGAAGCAATGTTGCAAAAAGGGGTTTATATGTTAACGAAAATAGATCGAAAACAGTGGATGAGGTTGAAAAGTTGTTGGTGTGGATCAATGAAAAACAGAGAGCGGGTGATAGTATTTCCATGGCGATAATTTGTGAAAAGGCAAAAGGAAATTTCACCAGATCTTGTCAAGACAATGCCTGGAACCAGTGGTGAGGGAGGATTTTAAAGCCAGCAAAGGCTGGTTTGACAGGTTTAAAAAAGTAGTGGCATCACAGTGTTGTGAGACATGGTGAGGCAGCCAGCTCAGACAAAAATGCATTCCCGGACTTTGAACTCTGCTTGAAGACCATTGTGGCCAGGTTGTGTCCAAAGAGGGATTTTGAAGGATTTGAGGCTGACCCCCCGACCCTGGGCCCTGACCCACCCCGTGTTTGTTGTGGAAGATATTGTGGCATTGGGGAACAGCCTGGGGTTTGGGGGTGAGTGGTGGGGATGTGGAAGAGTTGGTGGAGGAGCACAGGGTAGAGCTAACAACTGAAGAGCTGGAAGAGTTCATCTGGAACAGCAACAGACCACAGCTGAGGTTATTGCTTCAAAAGGGGGAGGGTGAGAGACAGAAGGAGGTGCCTTCTTCAGTGCTTAAGGAGATGTGTACAAAGTGGAATGAGTTGCAGACATTTGTTGAAAAACACCACCCTGAGCAAGCTGAAATGAGCCTTCTGTGCAGC
>WNWK01028294.1:0-25523 GCA_009830355.1 Cherax destructor | reverse complement strand
GGAGCTGCAGGAGGGTCCAGGTACTAGAGCACGTGTTGTACGGTGCTCCGGGAGGGGGGGTCTTGGTTTGTAATTGTATTTAGTGACATAATACTATGCTTGTTATAGTACTTATCATTGTTTTGAATGTTGTGTTTCCGCAATTGCGATGTAACGGGTTTACATCGAATATGAAATGTCAAATTCTATCCTGCTGATGTGTTGGATTATGACAGTGTATAATTATTATATTATCACATACATATTTTGTTCCTGTTGTAACTCTTCTTGTCTATACTTGTCTGTACTGTTTTTAATAAAATATAAAAAAAAAAAAAAAAAAATAAGCAGATTTATTTAAAGGGACAATTGAGGGGAGATGCCTTCAATCTCATTCAGGCCTTCCCCAATATAAACGACTCTTATACAGAAGCTGTTGGAGAGTACGTATGGTAATTCAGAGCGGCGTAGATTTGATCTAGTAGCTGCACTGGTTAATCTGAAAATGCCAGATCACAATTATAAAGGGTTACAACAATTTCGGATCAAACTAGAGAGCACTCTCAAGATCCTGAGTAATAAACATAACCTGGAGGACTCAGAGTGGTTGTTGAGTGCCATGATACAAAATAAACTGAACTATAAGACGATAGAGTGGTTATCTAACAAGTACCACAAAAGTTACTTTGAGTTGGAGGAGATAAGGATAGGACTGCAAGAATTAATTGTTCAATTGTAGACTAGCCAACCCACTACTTTCAAGAATACAGGTCATGATGATGGTGAATCATCAGTTAAGTTCCACAAAGGGAAAAATTATCCCAATGGTAATAGTTGCAACCCATCCAATAAAAAGGGTTATGTTGGCACCTATCAAGTGACAGGGACCAGTAGTAATGGTTCATCACAACAAGACAGGAAGAATAAACACCCCAGTAAGGGTAACCCAGGGGGTAAACTGTCGAGCCAAGAGAAGAGAGATTGTCTCTTCTGTAATGAAACCCATCTCTATAAACTTTGCGTTACTTATAATTCTTGGGATGCGAAAGTGAAGAGATTGGATGAACTTGCCCTATGTATTCGATGTCTTGGTAATCATAATGTGAGAGATTGCCAAACCAAACTGAATAATTGCCACCAATGCAATAAGGAAGACAACACATAGTGATGTGCAAGAGCGGGTGTACTCCTAGTAATGACAAGGATAATCACTCCGACACTACAGTGGCGCACGTAAAACTTGCAGCTAACGTTCGTAATGGTTTAGCTGAAGTTGCCTTACCTGTGGTGGACACGACAATTAAGGATAAAAGGCATAAAGCCAAGAGAGTAACAGTGTTGTTAGATCAGGGGTCTCAATGTACTTTCATAAAGCGCCGTTGCCTTAAGGGGATGGAAGTACGAAGGGGATATCCTACCACCTTGAAATTATCTGGTTTCCTCTCAGACAAAAAAGCCCAGTCGTATGACACCATTTATATAAATGTCGGTCTGGGCAGGGAGAAGACTCAAGTTAATGTGGTAGTTGTGGATAGACTACCAGAGAAGATCTCTACCGTGGGTGTTAATGCCGCCAAGCAGAGACTCTCTCAGAATAAGGTGAAACTGGCACCATCTGTGGTCAATAATGACTCTGTGGGACCAATAGGTGTATTAATAGGCAGCGACTATTATGCCGCCTTCGTGAAGGGTATCACGAAGAGATGCGGTGTCACTCTTCTCAACACGGGTGCAGGCCATGTAATTTATGGCAGGCTTCATCGCAGTAATGAATGACTGGAGGAAGCCATAAATGCAGTCATTGTGTGTCTTACGCACGAAACGTCCCCCCAGTGTAAATATTCTTCTATAGAGGATGCTGTTGAACCAGTACATAAATTGTGGTAACTGGACAGTATCGGGATTAATGTAAATGAGGAAAGTCCAGATGACTTCTTCACTCAGGAACAATACCTGAAGGAGGTTAAATTTGAGTCTGGACAATACTGGGTGCGACTCCTATGGAAGCTGAACCATCCGGAACTGCCCACTAATTATCGGATGGCGTATGGACAATTAAAGGCCCAGCTCCACGAATTGAGTAAGACACCAGAGTTGTTGACTGCTTATAATGAAATAATTAATGAACAGTTAAATAATCAGTTCATAGAGGAGGTACCCCCTGAGCAAGCCAAGATTCATGGCCGCTACTTACCTCATCATGGAGTGAAGAAGGATTCGACAACCACTCCTTTGAGGATCGTGTTTAATTGTAGTGCCAAGGGTAATAAAAATGTACCTAGTTTGAATGATTGTTTGATGACAGGTCCGTCGCTGACTGAGAAGTTGGGAGATGTGTTATTGAATTTCCGAGTTAAGGATTATGCCTTTACGGCAGACATAAGTAAAGCTTTCCTCAGAGTAGGATTGCAAGAAACGGATCGGGATTACACATGATTTCTGTGGCCAGAGGATCCTAGCAATCCACTTAGTCTGCTGAAAACCTTCAGATTCAGAAGTGTTTTGTTTGGCGCTACTTCTAGTCCGTTCCTACTTCAGGCGATGATAAATGCACATCTTAAACGTACAGGTGGTCCACTGAGTGAAATGATGGGTAAACAATTTTATGTGGACAATTTCCTGGGTGTGATGTCAACTGAAGAGGAACTAATGAGGATATATGAAGGGGCTAATAACATAATGCAAGGTGCAAATATGCCTCTCAGGGAGTGGAACAGTAATTCGTCCAGGTTAAAGGACCGAATAAATAAAGACAATCCCGGAGATGAAGTCTCCGGGTGATGCTATGTATTGGGACTGACTTGGGATACTGAGAGGGACTTGTTATCATTAAAACCTAATAATTATAGTATGCCCAAAAAATTAACTAAGAGAGTCCTACTTGCTGAAGTTTCAAAATGCTTTGATCCACTAGGCTTAGTGCCACCTCTTACAATCTGAGGGAAATTATTGGTACAAGAGGCATGGAAGTAGAAGTGTGCTTGGGATGAAACCCTACCTGAAGAATTCGTTAGCAGGTGGGAAGAATTATAATTGGTGATTACGAGAAAATTCCAATGTTGGATTTTTCCCGCTGTGTAGCAGGCGAGAAGGGAAGAATATACTTCACATTTTTTGCGATGCTTCTAAACTAGCGTATGGAGCAGTCGCTTATCTTCAATGTGATAAAGACATTTCTCTTGTCATGTCTAAAGCTAAAGTGGCTCCAATTAAATTACGTACCTTACCTCAGTTGGAATTAACCGCCATTTATGTGGGTGTCAAATTAGCTGATTATATACGGAGTAAATTGACGGAGATAAATATTAGCGACACCATAATTTGGTCTGATAATGAGGTATCCTTGCAGTGGATCCGTAACGGAAACAGCAAGATTGTCTTTGTGCAAAATAGAGTCGCAGAAATTAACCAGATGCAAGAGAAATATGATAGTTTGGGTCAACATAAGTTAACTTTTAACCATATTCCCGGGGCGGAGAACCCAGCTGATCTCTTGTCTCGTGGGTTGACTTATGTAAAATTTGTGAAGACTTTATCATGGTTTAAAGGACCCAGTTGGCTGATGGATAAAATTAATTGGCCTGTTCAAAAGGCGCATATTGCTCTGGTGGAAATTACTGTGAACACGGCTCCAGTCATTGGTCTCTCATTATGTGTTGTGGGGGTTCTTTGCATAGATTTGGTAATAATACTAACGATGAGCTTGGTTTGGTAGCGTTTAATGAGGCGTTAGATATATGGGAGCTGAGAGTCTATGCCTATGTGAGGAGGAGGAGGTGTTGATTCACAGGGAATTCTCCCGGCCCTGGTCTTTACCAGATGGCGACCCGGCTTCGGCTCCCTGGCGTGGGAGTGTCAGAGACCTATGTCTCCCATGGGAGGGGATACCCCTCATCGGCGGGACCAACTGGCCCCAGGCCTAGCCACATTCCACACCAGCATGAGGCATGGAGGTAGATAGATGCTAGGCCCCTGTGGTCTGCCACCTTCCCTAACGGGAAGGGCAGGCTTAAGAGCTGCAGATGGTAGCAAGCTCCAGCCTTGGCACCTACCCTGCCCTAGAAGGGCTGGGCATGGTGAACCGGCCTATGCCTATGTCCTCCTGCTATGCCTATGTCCTCCTGCTATGCCTATGTCCTCCTGCTATGCCTATGTCCTCCTGCTATGCCTATCCGGGTGGTACTGGCTCACTGGTGAGTGGGCACTCCTTGCGTTCAAAATGGAAGGCCTATCATTGGCTAACACAAGTCACATGGGCAGAGGTTAGTGATCACGTGAACAGCTATGGCTTAGCCGTTATAAATACAAAGCGTACAATTAGCCATTGATATAAATAGATATTCATCTTTACCAAAACTGATTAATGTGTCGAAGTTAGTGTTTAACTTCATAAACAAGATGAATTTCTCATATGATTTCCCACATCCCCTGAAATACTGGGTCTACCTGGAGTCTACCTGGAGAGAATTCCAGGGGTCAACGCCCCCGCGGCCCGGTCTGTGACCAGGCCTCTTGTTGGACCAGAGCCTGATCAACCAGGCTGTTACTGCTGGCCGCACGCAGTCCAACGTACGAACCACAGCCCGGCTGATCAGGTACCGACTTGAGGTGCCTGTCCAGTGCCTGCTTGAAGACAGCCAGGGGCTTGTTGGTAATCCCCCTGATGTATGCTGGGAGGCAGTTGAACAATCTTGGGCCCCTCACACTTATTGTGTTGTCCCTCAACGTGCTAGTGGCACCCCTGCTCTTCATTGGGGGGATGTTACATCGCCTGCCGAGTCTTTTGCTTTCGTACAGAGTGATTTTTGTGTGCAAGTTTGGTACTAAGCCCTCGAGTTGTACAGAGTGTACAAGGAGAAATCTATGGAGAAGAGATTAAATTAATAAGGGATTGAAAAATTGTGAACGGTTCAATAATAGAGAAATTTTGGCTATACTTGGAGGATGATGTAATCAGGTGCAAAATGCTGAATTGGGTGAATATACTAAATACCCTATCCTGCTGCCCAAGACTCATCATCTGACAACTTTAATTGTAATAAATGCCCATAAAAATGTGATGCATGGTGGAGTACAAGATACCTTAAAATGCATTAGGGAAACTTTCTGGATTCCCCAAGGACGACAGAGTGTGAAGCGGGTCATCAAGACATTTGTAGTGTGTCGTCGGGTGGATGCCCGAACCTACATGTACCCAGGACCTCCACCATTGCCGAAGGAAGGAGTGCAGTTAATAAAGCCATTTGATGTAACAGGTGTGTATTACAGTGGCCCAATCATTTTAACGGGTATTGCAGATGGTGTTCCATTAAAGGTGTATGTGTGTTTATTCACTTGTACTGCTACAAGGGCAGTACACTTAGAAGTGGCACAGGATTTGTCTGCAGAACAGTTCATACAGCTGTTTCGTAAATTTGCAGCCAGGAGATCCTGTCTGAAACTAATGATTTCAGATAATGACACGAACTTTGTAGCGGGGGCGCAACATTTGAAGGAATTAACCGAGAGTAACGTGGTAAAGTCGCTACTAAGTCAGCGAGGGTGTGGTTGGAAGTTTATCACTCCCAGGGCCCCATGGCAAGGGGGATTGTACGAAAGACTGATAGGTACAATGAAGAGGTGTCTGCGTAAAGTACTACACCGGAAACGAATTAACTTTGAAGAATTCCAGGCAGTATTGGTGGAGGCAGAGAATCAGATAAATAATCGTCCACTCTCATACATAATTGATACTACCGACGTAGACATTCTGACTCCTCACTTAATATGTGGGCGGAAACTGGAGGCTGCACCTATCTATAGAGATAATTCTGAGGAAATTGATGATTATTATAATAATGTGACAGTGTTAAGTGATAAATTTAAGATGTTAAATAAGGTAATTAATCACTGGTCTAATGTGTGGCGTAAAGAGTATCTTCTTACACTACGTGAACACTTTTATGGTGCGTCAGAAGCAGCGAATCGACAGAATATTCAACCGGGTGACATTGTGTTATATGATACTGAACAACCTAGAACATTGTGGCCTCTGGGTAAGGTAGTAACATTGTACCCAGATGCTCAGGGTGTTGTCAGGAATGTCAGTGTTGTGTCGCGGTCAAGAGAGTTTACGCACTATTAATAAGTTGATCCCCATAGAATTAAAGTGAGATCTATCAACTGTGAACGAAAACCTAAAGGAAAGTGAAGCGAGTGATGTTGAAGACGACACAGACCAGGTGAGGCCAGAGGAAGGAAGTGTGATTAGACCTACCAGGAGGACAGCTGTTCAGTCCAGGGCTGGCTGGAAACTCTTTTTTCAAGATGATGCAATTTGAATCGTCTAACAACGAACTCTGCCTGGCTGCAGTGTGGAAAATATTGGTATTTTCCGAAAGTTGCAATTGATAAACTTTCCAATATGAATAGATATCTTTAATGTGCTGCTGGTGGTTTAACGTTTATATGGACTTGAGATTAGAACCATCCAACCATCGTGTGGGTATGCGGAGGGGATTTTTGAGGGGAGGGGCAGGCGGCAGCAAGGGCAGAGGGCGAGAGAGTGATGTGGGAGTTACCCATTCCAGAATATATGCCAAAATGATTTCAGGAATTTGGCGATTACGTCAACCAGACCGGACTTAATGGCTTCGCTTCATAGTATGAAGTGATATCCAAGTGTGCGACGCGTAATCGTGAGACATTCGGTCCGGAAAGCCCGAAATTCGGGCGACAATTTGGTGAAATAATGTGTGACCCGGCTTAATGGGGTATCGAGATATAGGCCTAATTCGGGCTCTAGTGATGCGACGATACAACAGTTTACGGTCATAAACCCTCATTCTGGGTGATTTTAATAGTAGGAGTGGCGTGAACTATAATTAACAGATACGGTGGGACGCTGAGTGCAGTGAAGATTTATTAATAATTGGAAGTGAAAGGTGTATCATATGGCAGCGCGGACAGGGACACCATCCCAGGACCGCCATGTTGGATATGGAAGGGATAATTAACTTCATCTTTACTCATCGACTCTGAATTTCTGTATAGAGACGGTGGATGTGTATAAACTAGTGGGGCATTAAGCCATAGTGTACATAGTGATTAAAGTTATACGTATAAACTGTAATAAAGGGAAATAGCGAGAGGATATGAATCGCTACTCCCGATCAACCACATGTTAAGTAAACGCCCCGTCCCGTGGGCGTAAGAGAGATCAAGGAAATTAATCTTCTTTGGCTCAGCGGGACAACCCATACCATCATCTTGACGGAAGAACGATATCTACCAAACAAGACCATGAGATCTATCGAAGAATATTGACAATAATGCGGCTTCCCCACCGTAAGTATGCATGTTGTCTTAGTTACCATCTGGCCAGTAGGTATGTTGAGATAATGTGTGTCTGTGGTGGGAATGATAAGGATCTCCATTGAACATCAAGGACACGGATAAAGTGTGAGTAGATATTAACCTATTGTATTCTGTACTACTCCCGAAACAGTCAAATATTACCAATACAGTCCACTTAAAATTAATCATACCATAATTATTATTATTATTATCTATTCAGATTTATTTATAGGTGGCCCGGTGGTCTGGTGGCTTGAGCTCTCGCTTCACACACGGAGGGCCCGGGTTCGATTCCCGGCGGGTGGAAACATTTCGACGTGGTTCCTTACACCTGTTGTCATGTTCACCTAGTAGCAAATAGGTACCTGGGTTGTTAGTCGACTGGTGTGGGTCGCATCCTGGGGGACAAGATTAAGGACCCCAATGGAAATAAGACAGACAGTCCTCGATGACGCACTGACTTTCTTTGGTTATCCTGGGTGGCTAACCCTCCGGGGTTAAAAATCCGAAGAAATCTTATCTTATCTTTTACACTGGTCTAGAGCGTAAGTGGGCTCAGAGGGTGTGAAATTATCGAAGGGAGTCATTTCAGCGACAAGGGAGAATCACGTTTTCTCACACACATAACCGCGGCAGCATATGGGCGACTGGCAAACTTAAGATTAGCGTTCCGTTACCTTAACAAGGAATCGTTCAAGACACTGTATACCGTATACGTCAGGCCCATACTAGAGTATGCAGCACCAGTCTGGAACCCACACCTGGTCAAGCACGTCAAGAAACTAGAGAAAGTGCAAAGGTTTGCGACAAGGTTAGTTCCACAACTCAGGGGTCTGTCTTATGAAGAAAGGCTGAGGGAAATAGGACTAACAACACTGGAGGAAAGAAGGGTCAGAGGAGACATGATAACGACATACAAAATACTGCGGGGAATTGACAAGGTAGATAGTGACAGGTTGTTTCAGAGAGGGAACACAGAAACAAGGGGACACAACTGGAAGCTGAAGACTCAGATGAGTCAAAGGGATGTCAGGAAACATTTCTTCAGCCACAGAGTAGTCAGGAAGTGGAATGGACTAGAGAATGATATAGTGGAGGCAGGAACCATACATAGTTTTAAGACAAGGTATGATAAAGCTCATGGAGCAGGGAGAGCAGAGACCCAGTAGCAGACAGCGAAGAGGCGGGGCCAGGAGCTGAGTCTCGACCCCTGCAACCACAATTAGGTGAGTACAATTAGGTGAGTACACCTCACGGGAGTGACTGTGGTAAATATTAGTGGGTCATCTCCCCGAGAGATTGTTTGTTGCAAGTGGTGGTAGTCCAGATAGACAATCTCTCATAATTCCCCACAATGTCTTTTAAATAAAAATAAAAAATCGCCTAGAATAGAATAGTAATGAACTCCAGGTAGATCTGGTCATAATCATGACAAGTTACAAAAGTACGTATTTACAGATTACAGAGGAACATAATGGGTCCAGGGACTGGGCCCCAAAAATTTTGATAGCTGAACAAAGTACGTACAAAGATAATGAACTCACAAGTTACAAAGGTAATGAATCATGTAAGTAAATTTACTTACTAACGTTTATACATGCCGAATAAGACAAGCGAGTATTTGTGTAGAAGTGTAGTGTTGTAGAACTACGATAAACAGTGTAGTGTTGCCTGTGAACTTAGCAAACACAACAACATAAGATCATTTATCATCCTGAAACCAGAGTACCGGCGAATCAAGAACAAGAAGAAACCATTTCACCATTGTTGTCATAACTAATAACAATAAGAAAATGGTACTTAATATGGCGGAGTGACGAAAATTAGAAAATTCTTCTGTTATTGAATTGCGAGAAGTATACGGTAAGTAAGTAGTTACTTGTAAGTAGTAGTTGTAAGTTACTTGTAAGTATAAGTAGTTACTTGTGGAAAGACGTAAAACCTGTAGTTGGCAATGGTCGCAATATACACAATGGAAAGCAAATATTCTTCCAGTAATCTTCAGCAGTCGCCCCACCATAGTCAACAATAGTGATAAAATAACATTTGACGTCCTGGAGGTGAAAAAAATCTATAAAAGTTAAATACAGTTAAATACAGTTGCTGAGTGACGTAAAGTCGGATGTAATGACGTTCACTGAACTGAAACTTACTCTGGAAAAGTGACATAAACGTGAATTTGACGTAGGCCGAAATGGCGTCAAGTGGCGTATACTAGTGATGTATCGGATATTCGCATCCGCATCCGCATCTGCGGAACATCCGCACAATTTCTTATATCCGTATCCGCATCCGCATCCGCATTTCACAGCAAACAGATATCCGCATATACATCCGCATCAACATCCGCGGAACATCGCACAATTTCTTACATCCGCATTCGCATCCGTAAAAGGAGTAAGTAAGACATCCGTATACACATCCGCATACCGGATATCTAAATTTTTCACATCCGATACATCCCTAGCGTATAGCTGTATATTTGTGTTCCCTTGGAAACTAACATCTCCTCTGCCTACTTTCATTTGGTTGTTACGTAGTCCATCATTTTACTTAGTGATTTTTACACCAGTATGCGTGCGCACTCTTGTGAGTGAGTGCGCACTCTTGTGAGTGAGTGCGCACTCGTGTGTGAGTGTGAATGCTGTTAGTGTGGGTGAGCGTGCGGGGATTAAAAGTCACAATAACGGGTCTATATATGTAATGTAAAGAATTAAAAGTCACAATAACGGGTCTATATATGTAATGTAAAGAATTAAAAGTCACAATAACGGGTCTATATATGTAATGTAAAGAATTAAAAGTCACAATAACGGGTGTATGTTAGTGGATATCTAATAACATTTAGGTTTTGTGATAAACAATGGTGTCTTACCACATTTTAACTAAATTACAAATTTATTATTATTAATACCCTACAAAGAGGTATTTAAAAATAAACAATAGTGTAACTTCATCTTTCAATTTTTATTTTATTTTATTCTAGGTGATTTGCGGGTATGGATCCCGGCCCGGGTCTCTTCCAAATTGACGACCCGGCAGTGGCTCTCCGGGTAGGGAAGTGTCGTTTAGTTTCTTGTATTTGCGTGGCAGTCCTTCGGTGGGAAGACAAATAATGTCCCAAAAGTTAGTTTGCTCTAATGGTGGTTTGTGTAGGGTGCAATGAAGGCCCACAGCAGACCTTCACAGTGGGTGACGTGCAATGACTGGGAGGAGTTTCTGATGGCTAGGTACACTAGATGTGCCGCCTCATCCTCCCAGGCCTATCCCACATTCTTAGTCATAATATTGTTATTATTACCCTAGTTAAAGGGTATTTTAAAAATTAAACAATAACATCTCTTCCTTCTTTCCTCCTCCTTATCTTCCGATATTTAATAATGTATCCATTTGCTTATTTAAGATTTAAAACTCAAAATAATTAAGGCAGTTATCTTGAATGTAATTTTTTAAATTAAATTTTTTTTTTTTTAATTTTTGTTTGATAAGTCCTTTTTATTTATTAATAAAACATTTAATCTCATTAAAAAAACATATCAGTTTATAAAGTTCAAATGTTTTAATATTTGTTGCTATGCTTTATTTAGGAATGTTTAAGTTTAGGCAGAAATACAATATAATTCTTGAGCATAAAGTAACTTAATCAGTGGAGTCATTATGTGAGTAAGACTCGCGTCAGGAGACAGGTCGATCACCATGCCCAGCCCTTCTAGGGCAGGGTAGGTGCCAAGGCTGGAGCTTGCTACCATCTGCGGCTCGCAAGCCTGCCCTTCCCGTCAGCCTCCATGGGGCGGGGAAGGTGGCAGACCAGAGTGGCCTAGCAACTATCTACCTACGTGCTTGTGGGCGAATATGGCTAGGCCTGGGACCAGTTGGTCCTACCGCTGAGGGGTACCCCCTCCCATGGGAGACTTCGGTCTCTGCTACTCCCATGCCAGGGAGCCGGAGCCGGGTCGCCATCTGGTAAAGACCCGGGCCGGGTGATTTCCCGGTGAATCAACACCTCCTCACACCTCAGGAGACACTCTCTTTGTATTATTATTATTTACTGCCGGCCCAGATAACATCCCGTCTTAGTTCCTAAAAGATGGTGCCTCTGGATACGATATACAGATACATAGATACAGATTCTGCTTGTTGACTTTGCCCAGTGCGGTCACAGCAGCTCTGACTCTCCAGTCTCCCTACGATCCCCGTTGGGGAGGGGAACCTTTACCTGATCCACCATGGCTCACAGAGTGAAGATCAAGGCTAAGGACTCTTCAACCACTGATGCTTCCAAGCTGGCCCTTGCTACTACCCTTAAAAGCAATTTGCAGTTGATATTCTCAGGAATTTCCACTCTTCATGAAGCCTTCCATGTCACATTCATCAATGATGAGGAAGCAGAAAAAGTCCTCTCAACACCTGCTATCAAGACCCTTGATGATCAAGGCTTTGTTCTCTCAACATCACCATTTATGAGAGCAAAACGATCCGTGTTTATGAAGCGACTTGACAAACTTATCACCTCCATGACTACCGACGACATCAAGCAATCAATTGAAGATCTCAACGATTGGGCTGAATTAGAAGGTGTAATCAAGATCCCCAATGCTTCATCAATGCTGAAAATCACGTTTATCGACGTGAACATTGCTGCCAGAGCACTCTCTGATGGTCTAGCTGTCTCATACTACTACATCAACCCTGGTCAACTTGAACCTGAACGTTTCAAGCAAATTTCACCTTGCTGGACATGTTTCTCCTACAGTCATTCTACCAACGATTGTCACGTCAAGAACAAGAAAATATGTTCCACTTGTGGGTCTGAAGGTCACGACTTTCGTTCCTGCACCTCCACTACTGCTGCTACCTGCACCTCCACTACTGCTGCTACCTGCACCTCCACTACTGCTGCTACCTGCACCTCCACTACTGCTGCTACCTGCACCTCCACTACTGCTGCTACCTGCACCTCCACTACTGCTGCTACCTGCACCTCCACTACTGCTGCTACCTGCACCTCCACTACTGCTGCTACCTGCACCTCCACTACTGCTGCTACCTGCACCTCCACTACTGCTGCTACCTGCATCAACTGTAAAAGTGATCATCATACTCTGGCAGACAAATGTCCTGTTCGAAAGGAGATCCTTTCCAAGAAATTAAAGGAAGACCTTAAGAAAACACCAGGCAACTCTCCAACTTATGCTGCAATAACCAAACTCCAGTCTACTACCACCAAGATCCTGCAAGCCACTCAGCAGCCGCCACCACCACCACCACCACCACCCACCTCGCCTCTGCCTGACGACATCTCCACGAAGATTTATTACTGCATGATGTTTGCTCACATGAACAACGCAGCTCAACCAGGATCCTTCAACACATCAATAAACGACCTTCTTGCCCTCAACAACATGCCAGCATTCAACGTCCCAACAAGTCCTCCTTCACCACCACCACCACCACCACCACCACCACCAACAACAAGTCCTCCTTCAGCTGAGATTTTAAAGATAATTCCAAAAGTCGTCAGTTTTGCTGCACCAGATGACTTGCAAGAATTGCTGCTTGAAGATGACACGTGTTCTAATACGGCCTCCACCAATGAGAGTTCACCTCCACCTCGCGCTACCACCACTACCAAAAACCAATCAGCTGCCTCCTCACCCATGGAGAAACAGCCAACTCCCACCAATGAGAAGCATTCATCTACTACTGCCACGAACCAATCACCGACCTTGCCTTCCACCGCCTCTGCTGCTACGAACTAGCCACCACTCTCCCCTGCCCCTGCAACTATAACTAGTGTTCGGTTCTACACCACTCGGCAGTTTAATGACAGAATGTTTGCCTCTGAACTTCTCCAGCGACTTAAAGATGGGACTGCCAAGTTCATCTGTACTGACGTTATCCTTCCCTTCCATGTAGTCCTCCTCGCCCTCGCCAACCATAAAAGCGACCAACCATTTGAGGTGGATCACCTCTCACGTAAACACTACAACTCATTCGAAAACGGAAAAGGAGGAGGAGGTGTTGATTCACCGGGAATTCTCCCGGCCCGGGTCTTTACCAGATGGTGACCCGGCTCCGGCTCCCTGGCGTGGGAGTAGCAGAGACCTAAGTCTCCCATGGGAGGGGGTAACCCTCAGCGGTGGGACCAACTGGTCCCAGGCCTAGCCATATTCGCCCACAAGCACGTAGGTAGATAGTTGCTAGGCCCCTCTGGTCTGCCACCTTCCCCGCCCCAAGGAGGCTGACGGGAAGGGCAGGCTTGCGAGCCGCAGATGGTAGCAAGCTCCAGCCTTGGCACCTACCCTGCCCTAGAAGGGCTGGGCATGGTGATCGACCAAACGGAAAACTGATTAATTGAAGACTCAACACTGTGACTGCTGACCTTCCCTGCCTGCCTGCCTCCGCCATCACCGCACCTTTCAAGGTGCCACCCTGCTGTTCCTGATTACTCGCCATCAAGACCTGCAGTACGTCAGTACCACTTGCTCCACAGTGGTTGGGCCACTGATCTTCACATCCTCCTCTCCTCCACCATCCCATCCTTTTCCAGTATTTCCATCCTTCCCCTTCCTTCCCCATCTCGTCGATTCTCGGCCATAAAGATCAAGATCAAGATCATAATCATCAATAAATAGCAAGGGGTCATTAGCATTAAAAATAGGAAAATGAATGTCATCATTGCTAAAGGGTAACTGTGCCAAAGTGCATTTGTTACACACAAAAGGAAATCTGGCACCATTACTATAATTGGACCCACATCCATTATGCACCCACCCCATACATCTCTTACATATGGTATGTTTACTGTTCTTCTTTCGTACCTTAGTACAGTGTATACAAATGTCTGGTGGTGTCTGAGATAATAATGGTTCTATTGTCTGTTAGTTACCATTTTGTCCTAGGCACATGTCGATTAGACACTAGGCCTGTTGTATGTATGTGTGTGTGTGTAACGAAACACTTCGAAATGTTTCGGCCCCGCCGGGAATTGAACCCAGGCCCTCCGTGCGTGAAGCAAGAGCGCTAGCCACCATGCCATCGGGGCGTGCATTACATATAGTGTTGTTATCATTACTAGCAACTAGACCGTCATTATCACCATGATTTATCTGTCTGTTTTGCACCTGTACCATAGATTGAGGTCCTGGATTAGTATGAATATCGCCACTTAATAGCGCCACTATAAAAGCTGTGCGCCATTGTTTTGTTTTGGAGATGTGGGGTTGCCAAACCTTGCGGCGATAGTGGCACTTACGTTTCTGGTATGATGGCCACTGTTGGGCTTTCACTTTCCAGGGAGCTATCACATCATTCACCTTTTCCAGACCCCATGACTGATTTCCTTCTTCGAGAAATGCACAATAATGATAAATATCATTATGGCAGCCTGAACCCTCTGATGCCAGCCATAGTTACTCTTCACTCTTTATCACTTCACAACAAAAATTTGTTTTCTTTTCTTTACTTTTTATTAAAAAGAAACCACTGATCCTATCAGACACCTAGCAATGCCAAGTAGCTACTCTAGAAATCACCACTGGTTACTAGTAAGTTTTCTGTTATCACATACCCGGATTACCCCTCACTTGTCCCCTTACTTCGTAAACTCCCATCACTCCTCACTTCATAGTCCGGCTTCCCCTATCACACTTCTAACTCATTTCCATCCTGGCAGTGTAAAAAGAAGTTTTTCAAAGGTGATGTCCGCACACAGCGCCATCAATCCCATATAGCGGGGCTCGTCGTTGTTGCTATTCCTCGTAGAGTTGATGTGTCAGCCATTTTTAAAAGCAGTGAGGGAAAAAAAGCGGCCACTGCCCCTGACAGATTCCTTGGAGTTTTGTCGTTAGATTTGACGTTTTCTCCTATGTTTCCCTCCTAATGTACACTGGTCATTAATATGGAAGTCAGCTATTAAAAATATCCTTGGTTGGTTAACTATTCACTTCTTTCCCACATTTAGCACTAGAGAGAACCGCTGGTATAGCCTGACAGTTTCCTGGAGTTTGTTTTGTAGATTTATCGGTTTCTCCTGTGTTTCCCTCCCATTAACACTGCTGCAGTTGATATGATGGTCAGGTACTGTCAGTATGATTAGAATGTCGCTTCGTAGTTGTACATCTGGCAGTAGCTGGTGATTGAATGTCAGTCAGCCATGTTTAAATGATCACTTCCACCTCTCACCTGGCACTGACTAACCCTCACCTGGCACTGAGGGAAAAAATCGACACTACACTACATTACAGACCTGTCAGTTTCCTTGTACTTTGTTGATTAGGTTTTCCCTTATGTTGACTTCCCATTAACACTGTGCAGTTGATATGGGAGTCAGTCACTCAGTGTAGTGGTAAACGTTGCTTGTCAGGATTGTACGTCTGGTAGCGGGTCTGGTATTTGAATGCCGGTCTCCTCTTTTGGTCATATTTGGTCCATTTTACTGTAGTCACCGTCAGTTTTCTAGTCACTGTAAGTTCCTTGTATGTTGTTGCAACAGTTCCTGCAAATAGACCATTGCTGGAGTCTCAACGGCCCAGGGAATGGCAAAATATAGGAGCAGCCTTGATGTTGCTGCCTGGTGCCTGGTGCCTGGTGCCTGGTGCCTGGTGCCTGGCCACCTGTCCAGGCACCCTTAAGGTTTACTATACTAATAGCAGGAGTGTAAGAAATAAGATAGATGAGTTAAGATTAATTGCAAGTGCAGGAAACATAGATATTATTGCTATAACAGAGACCTGGCTCAATCTGAAAGATAGAGAGTTGCCTTCTGAATGTCACATACAAGGCTATAAATTATTCCACACTGATAGGGTCAACAGGAAGGGTGGTGGAGTAGCGATGTATGTCAGAGACAATTTAAACTGTTGTGTTAGACAAGATATAAAATTAGAAGCGTCAGCCACTGAATCTGTTTGGTTACAGCTTCTTGAGGGCCGTGTAAAACTTATCTTGGGTGTGATTTACAGGCCCCCAAATCTTGATAGGAGTGCAGTAAACTTCTATGGGATGAAATTCAAGGCATCTACATATGAAAATGTTGTGCTAATGGGAGATTTCAACTTTAGACAAGTTGACTGGAGCAATTTGACAGGAAATTTAGAGTCAAGTGACTTTCTTTATACAATTCAGGATTGTTTTTTGAAACAGTTGGTGACAGAACCAACTAGAGGAAATAACCTGCTAGACTTGGTTCTTGCCAGCAGGGAATCGCTAATTAATAATCTTGAGGTTAATGATGAGCTTAGGGAAAGTGATCACAAATCACTGTTTTAATATATCATGGAATTACCCTAATAATGACAATCAAGTCTCTGTCCCTGACTTCCGCCTGGCTGATTTCATAGGACTGAAAAATTACCTGGGTGGGCTGAACTGGAATGACCTGACAGTGGGTCAGGTAGGTGGTGATTGCCAATATGACGTTTTCCAGAGAATAGTTCTAGCTGCTCAGACAACTTATGTTCCTAATAGGGAAATCAGATCAAACAAAAATGATCCTAAATGGATGAACAATAGAATAAAACATCTCATTGGTCAAAAGAGAGGCATATATAGGCGAATCAAAAGAGGAGAGGGGCAATCAAGTAATCAATATAGTCAATTAAAGAGAGAAATAAAAAAAGGAATAAGAAAAGCAAAAAGAGACTATGAGGTTAAAGTTGCAAGAGAACCGAAAACTAACCCAAAAGGATTTTTTCAGGTATACAGAAGTAAGATTAGGGACAAGATAGGTCCACTCAAAAGTTACTCAGGTCAGCTCACCGTCAGTGATAAGGAAATGTGTAGAATTTTTAACACTTACTTCCTCTCAGTTTTTACACAGGAAGATACTAGCGATATTCCAGAAATAATAAATTATGTAGAACAGGACGATAGTAAACTATGCACGATTATGGTCACAAGTGACATTGTCCATAAACAAATAGATAAATTAAAACCTAACAAATCCACAGGCCTTGATGAACTGTATGCAAGGGTTCTAAAGGAATGTAAAGAGGAGCTTAGCAAACCTATGGCTAATCTTTTCAAAATATCACTGCAAACTGGCATTGTGCCAGATAAGTGGAAAATTGCAAATGTAATACCTATTTAAAAAAGCAGGAGACAGGTCCTTAGCTTCGAACTATAGACCAATAAGCCTAACCTCCATAGTGGGAAAATTTATGGAATCAATAATTGCCGAGGCAATTCGTAGCCATCTTGAAAATCATAAATTAATCAACGAATCTCAGCACGGTTTGACAAAAGGGTGTTCCTGCCTTACAAATTTAATAACTGTTTTCACTAAGGTATTTGAGGAGGTAGATCATGGTAATGAATATGATATTGTGTGGAAAAATAATCACATAAGCAGTATAATGTGATCCTTTATTGACAACGTTTCGCTCACGCAGTGGGCTTTATCGAGTCACAGACAGATCTACCTGGAAAATGAGTAACATGAATATATATAGGGTATAGTCAGGTGGAGAATGCTGGGTCAGGTGGAGAAAGCTGCATGTGACAATCTTAAAAGTAGTGTGATAGTTAAAAACATTGTGTGACTTAAAGGACCTGCAGTGTTCCATTCTTGAGAAGTTTCTTGTCAATAGGTTCAGCTATGTTGTAGAAGCTGACCTTGAAAATGTGCAGAGAACCTTCACGGCACGCATAAGTGCGATAAACCACCTCAACTACTGGGAACGCTTGAAGTTCCTAAACCTGTACTCTCTAGAACGCAGGCGGGAGAGATACATTATTATATACACATGGAAAATTCTCGAGGGATTAGTACCAAACTTGCACACGAGAGTCACTCCCTACGAAAGCAAAAGACTCGGCAGGCGATGTAACATCCCCCCAATGAAGAGCAGGGGTGCCACTAGCACGTTGAGGGACAACACAATAAGTGTCAGGGGCCCAAGATTGTTCAACTGCCTCCCAGCATACATCAGGGGGATTACCAACAAACCCCTGGCTGTCTTCAAGCAGGCACTGGACAGGCACCTCAAGTCGGTACCGGATCAGCCGGGCTGTGGTTCGTACGTTGGACTGCGTGCGGCCAGCAGTAACAGCCTGGTTGATCAGGCTCTGGTCACAGACCGGGCCGCGGGGGCGTTGACCCCTGGAATTCTCTCCAGGTAGACTCCAGGAAGCCGTTGTTCTGGTTGAAGTTGTTGGATATACAGATAAGTGATGATTCCAGGATTCTTCGGTATTGCGTGTTGTCTTCTCTGGCGATGAGTCTTACGTTTCTGTAGTTGATTATATGGTTGTGTAAATTTCGGTGTTGAACTTCTTCAACGCTATCCCACCTAGAACTCAAGAATGGAACACTGCAGGTCCTTTAAGTCACAATATGTTTTTAACTATCACACTACTTTTAAGATTGTCACATGCAGCTTTCTCCACCTGACCCAGCATTCTCCACCTGACTATACCCTATATATATTCATGTTACTCATTTTCCAGGTAGATCTGTCTGTGACTCGATAAAGCCCACTGCGTGGGCGAAACGTTGTCAATAAAGGATCACATTATACTGCTTATGTGTTTATTTTTCCATTGTGTCGGTATTTTATACCATTTATTTCCATGATATTGTGTATATGGACTTCAGTAAGGCTTTTGATAGAGTCCCACATCAGAGACTAATGAGGAAAATTAAGGCACACGGAATAGGAGGAGAATTTTTTTTCCTGGATAGAGGCATGGTTGACAAATAGGCAGCAGAGAGTTTGCATAAATGGGGAGAAATCAGAGTGGGGAAGCGTCACAAGTGGTGTTCCAAAGGGGTCAGTATTGGTCCCCTTGTTGTTCACAATCTACATAAACGACATAGATGAGGGAATAAATAGCGACATAAGCAAATTTGCCGATGACACCAGAATAGGCCGTCCAATTCATTCAAATGAGGACATTAGAGCACTCCAGGAAGATTTGAATAGACTGATGCAGTGGTCGGAGAAGTGGCAGATGCAGTTTAGTATAGATAAATGCAAAGTTCTAAATATTGGACAGGACAATAACCATGCCACATATAAAGTAAATAATGTAGATCTTTATATTACTGATTGCGAAAAGGATTTAGGAGTTCTGGTTAGCAGTAATCTAAAACCAAGACAGCAGTGCATAAGTGTTCGCAATAAAGCGAACAGAATCCTTGGCTTCATATCAAGAAGCATAAATAATAGGAGTCCTCAGGTTGTTCTTCAACTCTATATATCCTTGGTTAGGCCTCATCTAGATTATGCTGCACAGTTTTGGTCACCGTATTACAGTATGGATATAAATGCTCTGGAAAACTTACAAAGGAGGATGACTAAGTTGATTCCATGTATCAGAAATCTTCCCTATGAGGATAGACTAAGGGCCCTGAATCTGCACTCTCTGGAAAGGCGTAGAATTAGGGGGGATATGATTGAGGTGTATAAATGGAAAACAGGAATAAATAAAGGGGATGTAAATAGCGTGCTAAAAATATCTAGTATTGACAGGACTCGCAGCAATGGCTTTAAGTTGGATAAATTCAGATTCAGGAAGGATATAGGAAAGCATTGGTTTGGTAATAGAGTTGTCGATGAGTGGAACAAACTCCCGAGTACAGTTATAGAGGTTAAAACGCTGTGTAGTTTTAAAAATAGGCTAGATAAATATATGAGTGGGTGCGGGTGGGTGAGTTGGACCTGACTAGTTTGTGCTACTAGGTCAGATGCCGTGCTCCTTCCTTATGTGAATGTAACCTGACCTGGCTGGGTCGGGGCATTGGCTTAAGCCGGTGGGAGAATTGGACCTGCATCGCATGGGCCAGTAGGCCTGCTGCAGTGTTCCTTCTTTCTTATGTTCTTATGTTCTTAATTCCTTGTAGGAATGTCGTAGAACAATGATTCTTGTACCATTGTGTAGCAAGACAATTACTCTATTTTTCTACATGGTTAACAATGCTGGGGTAGATCATTGACTACTGGGGGTACATCATTGACTGCTGGGGTACATCAGTGACTGCTGGGGTAGATCAGTGGATCCTGGGGTAGATCAGTGAATTCTGGGGTACATCAGAGGATGCAGGGGTACATCAGTGACTGCTGGGGTAAATCAGTAGATCCTGGGTGTTAGTGGACTAGTGTGGGTGGCATTCTGGGTGTTAGTGGACTGGTGTGGGTGGCATCCTGGATGTTAGTGGCCTGGTTTGGGTGGCATCCTGTGTGTTAGGGGCCTGGTGTGAGTGGCATTCTGGGTGATAGAGAACTGGTGAGGTGGCATCCTGTGTGTTAGTTGACTAGTGTGGGTGGCATCCTGGGTGCTACTGGCCTGGTGTTGGTGTCATCATGGGTGTTAGTGGCCTGGTGTGCGTGTCATCCTGGGTGTTAGTTGACTGGTGTGGGTGGCCTCCTGCGTGTTAGTGGCCTGGTGTGGGTGGCATCCTGGGTGTTAGTCGATTGGTGTGGGTGGCATCCTGTGTTCTAGTATACTGGTGTGGGAGGCATCCTGTGTGTTTGTTGACTGGTGTGGGTTGCCTCCTGCGTGTTAGTGGCCTGGTGTGGGTGGCATCCTGGGTGTTAGTGGACTGGTGTGGGTGGCATCCTGGGTGTTAGTGGAAAAAGTGTGGGTGGCATCCTGGGTGTTAGTGAACTGGTGTGGGAGGCATCCTGCGTTAGTGGACTGGTGTGGGTGGCATCCTGGGTGTTAGTGGACTGGTGTGGGTGGTATCCTGGGTGTCAGTGGACTGGTGTGGGTGGCACCCTGTGTGTTAGTGGACTGGTGTGGGTGGCATCCTAGGTGTGTAGACTGGTGTGGGTGGCATCCTGGGTGTTTGGACTGGGAGCAGAGACCCAGTAGGGACAGCGAAGAGGCGGGGCCAGGAGCTGAATCTCGACCCCTGCAGCTACAATTAGGTGAGTACGGGTGTGGGTGTCATCCTGGTTATTAGTAGACTGGTGTGGGGGGCATCCTGTGTTAGTGGATTGGTGTGGGTGGCATCCTGGGTGTTAGTGGACTGGTTTGGATGACATCCTGTGTGTTAGTGGATTGGTGTGGGTGGCATCCTGGGTGTTAGTGGACTGGTTTGGATGACATCCTGTGTGTTAGTGGATTGATGTGGGTGGCATCCTGGGTGTTAGTGGACTGGTTTGGGTGGCATCCTTGGTGTTAATGTACTGGTGTAGGTGGCATCCTGGGTGTTAGTGGACTGGTGTGGGTGGCCTTCTGGGTGTTAGTTTACTGGTTTGGGTGGCATCCTTGGTGTTAATGTACTGGTGTGGGTGGCATCCTGGGTGTTAGTGGCTTGCTGAGGGGGGCATCCTGTGTGTTAGTGGACTGGTTTGGGTGGCATCCTTGGTGTTAATGTACTGGTGTGGGTGGCATCCTGGGTGTTAGTGGACTGGTTTGGGTGGCATCCTTGGTGTTAATGTACTGGTGTGGGTGGCATCCTTGGTGTTAGTGGACTGGTGTGGGTGGCATCTTTAGTGTTAGTTGACTGGTGTGGGTGGCCTTCTGGGTGTTAGTGGACTGGTGTGGGTGGCATCCTTGGTGTTAATGTACTGGTGTGGGTGGCATCCTGGGTGTTAGTGGCTTGCTGAGGGTGGCATCCTGTGTGTTAGTGGACTGGTTTGGGTGGCATCCTTGGTGTTAATGTACTGGTGTGGGTGGCATCCTGGGTGTTAGTGGACTGGTTTGGGTGGCATCCTTGGTGTTAATGTACTGGTGTGGGTGGCATCCTGGGTGTTAGTGGACTGGTGTGGGTGGCATCTTTAGTGTTAGTGGACTGGTGTGGGTGGCCTTCTGGGTGTTAGTGGACTGGTTTGGGTGGCATCCTTGGTGTTAATGTACTGGTGTGGGTGGCATCCTGGGTGTTAGTAGACTGGTGTGGGTGGCATCTTTAGTGTTAGTGGACTGGTGTGGGTGGCATTCTAGTTGTTAGTGGACTGGTGTGGGTCGCATCCTGGGTGTTAGTTGGTTAAAGTGGGTCGCACCCTGGGTGTTAGTGGATTAGAGTGGGTCGCACCCTGGGTGCTAGTGGACTAGAGTGGATTGCATCTTGGGTGTTAGTGGACTGGTGTGGGTGGCATCCTGGGTGTTAGTGGACTGGTTTGGGTGGCATCCTTGGTGTTAATGTACTGGTGTGGGTGGCATCCTGGGTGTTAGTAGACTGGTGTGGGTGGCATCTTTAGTGTTAGTGGACTGGTGTGGGTGGCATTCTAGTTGTTAGTGGACTGGTGTGGGTCGCATCCTGGGTGTTAGTTGGTTAAAGTGGGTCGCACCCTGGGTGTTAGTGGATTAGAGTGGGTCGCACCCTGGGTGCTAGTGGACTAGAGTGGATTGCATCTTGGGTGTTAGTGGACTGGTGTGGGTCGCATCCTGGTTGTTAGTGGATTAGAGTGGATCGCACCCTGGGTGTTAGTGGACTGGTGAGGGTCGCACCCTGGGTGTTAGTGGACTGGTGAGGGTCGCATCCTGGGACAAAACTGACCTAATTTGTGGGAAATGCTCAGCATAACAAGTGGCTTTGTATATAGTAGCATGTCACTGATGTCAGCTATGGTCTGTATACCTTGTACATGTACTGGTAGTAAATAAAGATGATTATTATTATCATTATTAATATCCACTGATCTACCCCAGCATGCACTAATCTACCTCAGCATCTAGTGATCTATCCCAGAATTGACTGATCTACCCCAGCATACACTAATCTACGATTCCATCTACTGATGTGCGCCAGCATCCACTGATTTACCGCAGTATCTACTGATCTACCCCAGCATAAACTAATCTACCTCTACATTCGCGGATCTAATACAGCATCGAATAATCTACAACAGTATCCACTGATCTACTCCAGAATTAGCTGATTTACTCCAGCAGTCACTGATTTACCCCAGTATCTGCTGATCTACCCTAGCGTTCATTTATATACCCCAGCATCCACTGATCTACCCCAGCATTCATTGATCTACCCCAGCATTCATTGATCTAGCGCAGCAGCCACTGATCTACCCCAGCATCCTGTGATCTGCCCCAGCATCCTGTGATCTACCCCAGCATCCTGTGATCTACCCCAGCATCCACTGATCTACCCCACCATCCACTGATCTACCCCAGCAGTCACTGATCTACCACAGCAACCACTGATCTACCCCAGCAACCACTGACCTGCCCCAGCATCCTGTGATCTACCCCAGCATCCACTGATCTACCCCACCATCCACTGATCTACCCCAGCAGTCACTGATCTACCCCAGCAGTCACTGATCTACCCCAGCAGTCACTGATGTACTCCAGCATCCACTGATCTACCCCAGCAGCCACTGATCTACCCCAGCAGTCACTGATCTGCCCCAGCAGTCACTGATCTACCCCAGCAGTCACTGATGTACTCCAGCATCCACTGATCTACCCCAGCAGTCACTGATCTACCCCAGCATTCACACTGATCTACCCCAGCAGTCACTGATCTACCCCAGCAGTCACTGATCTACCCCAGCATCCACTGATCTACCTAGCAGTCACTGATCTGCCCCAGCAGTCACTGATCTACCCCAGCATCCACTGATCTACCCTAGCAGTCACTGATCTGCCCCAGCAGTCACTGATCTACCCCAGCAGTCACTGATCTACCCCAGCATCCACTGATCTACCCCAGCAGTCACTGATCTACCCCAGCAGTCACCGATCCTACCCCAGCAGTCACTAATCTACTAGCAGTCACTGATGTACTCAGCATCCACTGATCTACCCCAGCAGTCACTGATCTACCCCAGCAGTCACTGATCTACCCCAGCAGTCACTGATCTACCCAGCAGTACTGATGTACTCCAGCATCCACTGATCTACCCCAGCAGTCACTGATCTACCCCAGCAGTCACTGATCTGCACAGCAGTCACTGATCTACCCCCAGCAGTCACTGATCTACCCCAGCAGTCACTGATGTACTCCAGCATCCACTGATCTACCCCAGCAGTCACTGATCTACCCAGCAGTCACTGATCTACCCCAGCAGTCACTGATCTACCCCAGCAGTCACTGATCTACCCCAGCAGTCACTGATCTACCCCAGCAGTCACTGATGTACTCCAGCATCCACTGATCTACCCCAGCAGTCACTGATCTACCCCCAGCAGTCACTGATCTACCCCAGCAGTCACTGATCTACCCCAGCATCCACTGATCTACCCCAGCAGTCACTGATCTACCCCAGCAGTCACTGATGTACTCCAGCATCCACTAATCTACAACCTGATTTCCTCTCCATCCTGCAGATGTTTCTCCTCCATTATTCCAGCCAGGTAATAATTATAATTAATAATTTCAGGAAAAAAAATACTTGTATAAAATAAATTGATGGTAAGTTGAAAATGAATTATAAATTTATAACCCTACGGTTTTCGAAAATTAACTTCTTGTAGACTAATTACAAATTTATTAGGGGGGTGTTGATTCGCGGGTTCTCCTGGTCAGTCTTTTCCAGATGGTGACCCGGACCTGGCTCCTGTCTTAGGAGTGTCTGAAGACCCTATGTCTCCATGGGATTAGAGTACAAGCACCCCTCATCGTTGGGACTAACTGTCACCAGGCGTAGCCGTTCCCCACCCTTACGGGGGGGATAGGGACAAGCTAGGCCTCTCTGGTCTGCCATCTTCCCCACCCCAGGGGGTTTAAAGGGGAACCGGAAAAAGGGGTAAGGAAAAAGGAAAATTAAAAAAAAACCAAATTATATTTTTTTTACAAAAGATTTATGGGATTGAAAATTCCCCAAAATTTTTAAGGGAAAATTTGCAAATTCAGTAAATTTACTAGGCTTAGTTTTAAAATATATCCAAATTTTTAAGTTTTTTTATTACTAAAATACGTTATAAAAGGGGTTTTTAAGTTTGAAATTTTTTTTATTTTTAAAATGTCAAAATCATTTATTTTTTATTTAATTTTTGGCGACTTTTGAGATTATTTTTAAAACATAATGTAATTTTTATATACATAATAGAAGTTTAAAAAAAAAAAATTATTGTTTACGTTCAAAAATTTAAAAAAAAAAAATTTTTTGAAGACTAACTAATATATTTTTTTTTATTAAATTTTAAAACCCCAAATCCCTTTTTAAAAAAAATTTTCCCCAAAAATACTACGTGTAATCATAAAATTTGAAGTGTCAACAAAGATATAATAGTGGTTTATTATAGAAAACCCTGGGGGTTTTTATAATAATACATGTCAAATTATTTTATTTTTTTATTAA
>WNWK01028293.1:0-25523 GCA_009830355.1 Cherax destructor | reverse complement strand
GAGACGTGGGGCAAGTTGCAGGTGTGTTGCACTCGTAGTTGAGGAAATCAAGTGTAAATGTGTGTAGGTAAGTAGGAAATGTGTATTTGAGAAGTGTAATGGAGTTGTGGTGTGTGGCATAAGTGTAGGTGTTTGTTGTAGGTCTAGTTGCTGGAGTTTTTTATATTTTTATTAAAAACTCTATGTACAACATAACATAATATAAAAATCCCATACACATTTAGGGGCACCAAACCACCTCAAAACTCTACAACTCATATGACAACCTCATAATCAAGTACATTTGACAATATAAAATCATGAACATTAACAGTTATTGGATGCCATACTCCCACCTTAACTCCGCCCAGAAGCACCAAAGTATTAACCCCATGTATACCACGTAACTTAATATATATTTATCATTCACAATCAAGGGGCACTAAAGGTGCCCCCAAAATAACTACAAACTCAGAAGATAACATAGTACATAATGACAATTGACTATTTGATATCATGAACAGCATCTGCCTATTATGTGTCATGATCCCCCTTGTACCCTGACATTGAGCACCTAAGTATGAAACGTTTGTACAATGTAAAATTACCGTACAGCCTTAATAGGCTCCCAAAAAAAACCAAAATACCCTCAAACACCCTACAACTCAAATGAAAATTTTGTAACACAATTACAATGACAAAATAATAACACAAACAGTATCTTTTCTAATCAAGTCCATTACAAGAAACAATGACACCGTACACTAGTACATCACCAAGTAACAATATATTTCACAGCAAATTTGTTATACAAAAAAACTCAACTTCCACTGACCAAACTAAATACAACAATGAGCAACATTTTTTTTTTTTTCTTTTTCAAAACATGCAAATACAACATAACATATGATAATATACCTTACACATGTAGGAGCACACATTCACCCCAAAAAGAACTATAACCCAAATAAAACTGTAGTACATTACTACGATTGACTATATAATCACAGGAACAATAACAAATAGTAGGTGCTATGCTCCACTGTAACCCTGGCATTGATGCAAAAACATTTCCAAAAATTATATTACACCCTGCATGACAAGAAAAGGTCTGTCATCCATAACTTACAAAGTTGACAAAATGCATTTATCCTGCCTAAAGAGGCACTACGAAATTCCCATAACTCCATACCATGATTATGTACGAAACCACTTCTCTAAAACAGCTTGGTCCAGACTTGTCTTTTCCATCTACCGCGTACGCGGCCCATCTATCATAATATCATAAGCACTCCTCGACTTTGCCTATGCAACCACGTAACCCCTTGCACCACCAAGGAAAGCCACCTATGCCTTTCCCCTTACATAACCCCCCCTCCTACTCCCACCACTCATACACACACTTCCTTTCAGTACCTCCCCGTCTATAGTGCTGTATAAAAGGCTTCGTCCGTCTCCCGCTTTCCTCACGCCCACATGCATACCCCCCACCCACCATGTACAACACCTAACACTACACTAAGGTCTGCAACACTCACACGTGTCCCACAACCCCTCCCCCAAAGATCCAGCCCTCATAGTCCAGTGTCACCGGAACCTTAACAGCTTCTCCACCGTCATAACATGATACATCTCAGGAAAATCCACCTCCCACGCCCTCTTGTATAACTCCCTATTCCTACTCCCAGTTCGATAAAATCGTGCTGCCAGAGCCCTAATCCTTATTTCTCCCTTTACCTCTCTCATACACCAAGATACATGTAAAAAGTCAGCCACTAGGTACATTATAGCTCTTCTCACATCACTGCTTACACCCCCTCTGTCGAGACTCAACACTCTCAACGTCAACAATCCCCCACCACCCATCGACCTAAGTACCCTACCAAACCAGAGCCTTACGTGACTCAACTCCTCACAAAAATAAAAATATACCGCGTGATAAGCAGTATCACAACCTCCACACCAATCACAACTCCCCTCCCTCACTAAACCCATATTGAACAAAACTTCCTTAGATGCTAATATCCCATGTAGAAATCTATATACTGTCATGCGTACCTTAAATGGCAACTGCAGCTTGACCAAACCCTTCCACATGCTCTTCCAATCATACATTGGAAACACCGCCTCCCCTAGCGCTGTTCCACTTCCTGATTCCTCCCCACCCCCTACCCTTACCAATCTTCCCACCTTCACTCTAGGTGGTTCCCGCACTGCCATGAGTGCTCGCAACATATCTTCACACAACCTCAATTCCCTACCACTCCACCATTTACGAACCTCTTTCATAACCTGCCCCACCCTCCTACCCCCTCACCCCCACTTCTCCTAGATACCTTTGCTTCACATATATCCCCATCAACATTCTTTGGAAAGGTATTAGTCCCATGCCTCCTTCACACACCAGCATCATAACCACCTCCTTGTTAAGCCAATTCCTTCCATATCCCCATATATACTTAATCATTCTCTTTTGCAATGTAATTACTTCCCTCTCCATCAATGGATACACAATTTGCTATGTATTAATACATTGACAACAATGACCCTTTGCAACAGAGTTACATCTCCCGGTTTCCAACCTGCCATCCTCCTGATGGCAGCAACAACCACGGCTACTGTATTCTCTTCCCTCACCCTGTGTGTATCATTACAATATACCACACCACAAATCTTTAAACTATCTACTACCGACCATCCATACCTATAACTCAATGCAACCCCCACCCACGAACCTACCTCCAACAATTTTGACTTAACCCTATTTACTCCCAATCCCATTGCCGTACCAAACACACTAACGATCCTGCCTATATCCCTCAGCCCCTCCTCACCCCCTACCAGGATAGTTGTATCATCAACATATCCTACAATACCAGTTACGCTGCCTAAACTCACCTCTCCCTCCCAGACACCCTCCTGTATTAACCTATAAAACGGGTCCTGCACGCAAGCAAAGAAGATTTGTGACAAGGGACATCCCTGCCGCAAACCCTGTCCCATTTCCACCTCCTCCCCCACCCTTCCATGAACCTGCATGCGCACACTCGCACCCCTATACAGTGTTGCTATCCACCTAAGTATTCCTTCACTAAACCCTTGCCTTCTCATGACATACAATAACATGCCCCTTTCCACGATATCATAAGCCTTTTCCCAATCTACTCCCAGAACCCCCCCCCCTATTTTCAATGAAATCCCTAATCCTACAATGTACTGCTCTCATACACCTGGCCGGAATACCATATTGACCCATCATTATGACAATCCCCAATATCTTTTTGATTCGATTTGCCGATTTGCCAATATATGTGTGAAAACCTTGTAATCTGCACACAATAAAGATATAGCTCAATAATCCCTAATGGTCAGGACCTCCCTACCTTTTGGCACAAGCACTACTATCCCGATATACTCATCCCCACCCATAATTCCATCTGTTTTCATTCGATTAAACAGGCTTGTTAGACATTCTGTTAAAACATTCCAATTACGTATGTAAAAGTCGCTTGGTATGCCATCTATTCCTGGTACTTTACCTACCTGCATCCCCTGATTTGCTGCCCACACCTCTTCCTCAGTTATCACCCCATCCATACCTTCCCTATCATCCTCACCTATCCTGGGCATTATGCTCTCCAATACAACATCCCTCGCACTCTTGCTTCCAGACCTCACAGACAAATACTGACTAAACCACTTGTCAGCATAACTACTCATACTCTCTGTCGAACGAAGGACCTGCCCCATTCTATAACCCGCTAACTCTTCACTAACACTTAATGACAATGTGGTCATGTCATTTCTCCGCGTCTGGAATTTACGCAGAACCTTGTAACCGATGGCCTATTGCCCCAAAAGACATCCTCTACCCCCTTTATCCTAATTGCATGGAACCTTTCGTTTTGCACTTCCTTCAACCGTTTCCTCACGCCTCCCACCTCCTGCTGATGTCTCCCCGCCTACCTCTCATTATAAAATCTTAACTGGCCTTCAAAGTATCTCTGCAACCCAAAGCGAAACTGAACATCCATTCTTGCCTCCCGTCTGTAATAATCCCGAATACCTTGTTTAGCCTGCTTATACCACCACTGAGTGATGTCCCCCTCCCTCCTCCCATCCTGCCATAACTCTTTCCACCATTCAGCAAAACGCATACTACTGTCATCACCATTTAAAAGTCTTACATTCATTTTCCAGTAGCTGGAATAAGTCTTTATGACACCCTGCCATTCCAGCTCAACTAACACTCCCCTATTGTTGGAAAAACCAATGTCGACACTTTGTACTCTCACAACATTAATTACCCTAGTGACGTATATTCTGTCCAACCTCGCCGCATATCCTCTTCGCACAAAGGTGTGCTCAATCTGCCAACCATCTTCCTGTACCACATCCACCACTCCCACTGCTCCTAAAACATCCCTCAAAACCCCCAATTCACAACCCGTCCAACGTAGCTCAACATCCTTCCTTCTAATAATGCAATTAGAGTCGCCTCCAATGATCGTTATCAAAGGTAATCCCCTCAAATAAAAAACTAATTCCTCTTGCACAAAGTCCTCCTTTGTCTTTCTACAATTCGCTGCCGGTAAGTATACCCCAGTGAAACATACCCTCGTCTCACCCCAATACCCCTCTACCATTACCACCCTACCCCCCACTCCTCCCAGGTCAAGAGACAGAAAGGGCTGGATCCTCTAATACCTATAGCAACCCCACCCTTGAAGCTTGCTGAACTCCCGGCATACATCTGAAAACCATTCAAACACAATTCACTCCCAGATCTATAATTATGCTTCTGTATGAAACATAAATCAACGTTCATATGCCTAAAAGTAACTTCCACCCATCTATGCTTGACCTCCGACCGGAGGCTGTTCGCATTCATAGTAATACACCTGAAGCCTGCATAGGGGGCTTTCCTCTGTGCCTCTGCATTTTTCTGTGCACCTGCTTTCTCAGGTCCAATTTTATCACCTTTGTCACTGTGAGGGAAAAGTCCATAGATAGGAGTAATGAAAGTGTGAATGCATGTATAGTGATAGTTGGGTGGTAGTCTGCTTGTTAAGGTAGGGTGAGTGTCTAGCTCCCACTATTCTGCCACCCCCCTTTTTCCACCCGGTGAGAGGTGAAGTGCAAGGCTCCGGCCAAGAGAATAATCACTTGACTAGCCGCTCCCAACACCACTGTAATTATTTACAGCTGCTCCTGTCTTAATTCATTTTATTTAGGAGCTTCACTCTTAGGTTTATTAGGGAGACATAATTATGCTCTGCTCTGCCTTGCCTTATAGCAATTTGTTTAATTCTCTCACCATTTCTTTTAAATAACTTATGCCCACCATGAGAGTGATTATTAGAGTGGTGAGTAATTATGTCTTTTGATTTCATTACAGCCTTTTGGGTCAGCTAGGGTCATCTGGCACAAAGCCGAGGGTGTCTGACAGAGCAATAACTATTGTGTCCATGAGACATCATTTGAAACTTTTAAAACTCGTTGACTGTGGTTCAACCAGAGCCAAAACCCAGGCAACTACGTTATTCTTCAAGTGGACAACACCAGAGTCCCTGGTATCTGGAATAATTATTGGAGTTTCCAACTTGGTTTTGGAAACATACGTCAACCGAGTGGTTGTGGAAACATCCATCGATCCACCAACAACAGCAAGGAGTTCAGAAAACAAGGAACAATTCAGAGCTTCTGTGTCAAGAACATCGACACGTTCATCTACCAAATAACATCTATATAAATTAGCTTTGAATTCAAGTATTATTTATCTATTTCAGTTTTCATTTTGTCTTTAAGATAGGATTTGAGATTCATGTTTAAGTATTTAATATTTTCATAAAACTTCCTATTAAATAAAGTGCTTATCTTCATTGTTATTATTTATCTTTTCCATTTTTGTAATTTTCCTAAGGAGGAGCCAGCCTTGATTCATCTTGGCTTAGATTGAACCAGGACTAAGTAATAATCCTTCACAGTCACCTTTATCACTGACCTTGTCTCCAAATTGTTCACTATACTTTTTACCCTCCTGCCCCACTTCCATCCCCTTCACCCCACCTTTCCCACACCTGGCCACCTCCACCCATGCCTTCTTATAAACCCTATGAGGGGGCGTAGGGACATTTTCCAATTCCGAACCATTCGAACCACTTTGGCCGCTTCCGGGAACTCTCAGAAGCTTCCATGTTCTCATCCTGGTCATTTCGGTGTACCTCTACACCAACCATCTACACTGATATGGGGTCACTCTCTGCTTCCCCACCCTCACACTGTCCTACGACACTTCCCACAGACTCCCCTGGCACTACTTCACCTGCCAACACTGCACCCTGCAGCTTCTCCACATCCAATGGGCTGTCCAACATTTTCCAAAGATCCTCTAGCATCGGGTCACTCAGACCCAAATCCAACTCCGTCTGTCCAGGGGTCTCCACACGTGTTGCAGGCCCCTGGCTCCGTGATCCCGACGGCAAGGTGTAGATACGTTCTTCTACACCGTCCACCGTGTCACTCCACATAGCTGGCGCTACCACGCCCACGTCCTCTTGAGTCATCCCATTGTCATCTACCTTCCTCTCGTTGTCTGGACAGCGGTGTGACTGCTGGTTCCTCCGTCTGTAACATTCCATCGCCATGTGCCCGGCCGACCCACAGATCTGGCACGTATGCAGCTGATCAGCGTAAGTGACATACACCTGCGTGTGAAATTCATTCATTACGACATATGATGGTATTTGTCAGCGCAACTTCATCTTGAGCCAAAACGACCCTTCTGGGAAACCAGCATAGAGGCCCTGTGTCCATCTTCCAACTGAGGCCTCATGTATGACTCCATACTGACTGAAGGTGTCTCTGATATCCTGTTCACCGGCCTCAAAAGGGACGCTATGGATCCTTTTCCATGAATAATAGCGTGACACATCCTTCAAACACTTCCAATCCGGGGTTAACCTCGAGCAGTCGTTCTTGGAACCTTTCCACCACATGATCGTAAACACTGCTCGTTAACAACTTCACAAAAATTTGTGCCGAACCGTTTAGGGATATGCCATACAGCTCCTTGTTCTGTATCACTAACGTGTCACGAATAATGGCTGGTAGTAATACTTCTGCATTGCTTTGGTAGATTGCTCCCTTTATCACCTCGATACACACGGTGTTCACGTGGCATTTACTGCGATCCGCCATTTTGTGGAAAATCTCAAGTTCCACAAACAACCACCAGGGACCAGCTCAGTTGCACCCTCTCACCACGAGAGCTGAGAGGGGAATGAGTCAAGCATCACCAAGATACTTTATGTTGCATTGCTTTGGTTTATTTCAATATAATTTCCAATCTTTTCACTTTTCCTTTCAATTAGGGATTTATTTCATGTTTATAGTTTCATACTTTCTCAATTATATACTTGAGTATATGTATTCATATACATTTGCATGCATCTTTTATATATATGGTGTGCTTTGTATGCATGTGTTTGTATTTATATGCATATATGTTCATTGTATATCTATGAATATGTATGCATGCTTATGTACATGTGTATACAGGAGAGCACCACTTATGTGGCAGGTTAGATTCCAGGCTGCCGCCATAAAACAGAAATCGCTGTTATGCGAATCACATTTGTTTCACTTATAAATGCATATAAATGCCTGATAACATGTTTATACTATCATATAATTAATAAGCAACAGAACTAGGCAAAAATAACAATAAGTAAAATGCACATTCAGTACATTCATTACTTAAAATATTCTTAGTGTTAAAGTAAGAAAGGTAAGTGTGATAGGTGTGGTAACCCGCGGTGGAAAATTCAGATTGGATTTGGGCAGTGTAGGTACCAGTTTACTCATTTTAATGAATAAATTCTAATAATGGGGATAAAATGTCACATTAATAACAACTGTGTCCATTTACCTAACATTTAGAAAGCGTTCACTGAGCTGCTTCTTCTTAGAGGAAGGACTGAACTGTTATTATTTTGTAGAGATGCCATTTTACTAAATATGTTTCCCCTTATGTTGTGCATTGTTGGTAATTCTTGCTGTCCTGCTCTTACCATATTCTTCAATATTTTTCCTACTGCATCAAGAAACATTAACAACAGCATAAGATTATGAAAGCAAGAAAATAGTAAAAAGATAAATGAGAAAAATAGCTTTGTTTACCAAAAAAATGAAAATGTAAATAACAGCCGAGTTGTTGTTGAAAGTTTATTTTTTTTATACTAGATTATAGATAATTTAAAAACTGATGCTACTGGATATTTTTGAAGGTTCTGATATCCAACTGATGGATCTCTTGATAGTGATGAAGTGAACTGTAGCTCTGCTGCTTCAAAGTGTCTGTGGTACAACTACAATGCTTCTAGTGTACACTGAGGTACAGAGGACGGGCTGTGGTACAACTACAATGATTCTAGTGTACACTGAGGTACAGAGGACGGGCTGTGGTACAACTACAATGCTTCTAGTGTACACTGAGGTACAGAGGACGGGCTGTGGTACAACTACAATGATTCTAGTGTACACTGAGGTACAGAGGACGGGCTGTGGTACAACTACAATGATTCTAGTGTACACTGAGGTACAGAGGACGGGCTGTGGTACAACTACAATGTTTCTAGTGTACACTGAGGTACAGAGGACGGGCTGTGGTACAACTACAATGTTTCTAGTGTACACTGAGGTACAGAGGACGGGCAGTGGTACAACTACAATTTTTCTAGTGTACACTGAGGTACAGAGGACGGGCAGTGGTACAACTACAATGTTTCTAGTGTACACTGAGGTACAAAGGACGGGCAGTGGTACAACTACAATTTTTCTAGTGTACACTGAGGTACAGAGGACGGGCAGTGGTACAACTACAATGTTTCTAGTGTACACTGAGGTACAAAGGACGGGCAGTGTTCCAACTACAATGCTTCTAGTGTACACAGAGGTACAGAGGACGGGCAGTGGTACAACTACAATGTTTCTAGTGTACACTGAGGTACAGAGGACGGGCAGTGGTACAACTACAATGTTTCTAATGTACACTGAGGTACAGAGGACGGGCAGTGGTACAACTACAATGTTTCTAGTATACACTGAGGTGGAAAAATAAACACATAAGCAGTATAATGTGATCCTTTATTGACAACGTTTCGCCCACGCAGTGGGCTTTATCGAGTCACAGACAGATCTACCTGGAAAATGAGCAACATGGAGATATATATAGGGTACAGTCAGGTGGAGAATGCTGGGTCAGGTGGAGAAAGCTGCATGTGAGTCTTAAAAGTAGTGTGATAGTTAAAAACATAGTGTGACTTAAAGGACCTGCAGTGTACCATTCTTGAGTTCTAGGTGGGATAGCGTTGAAGAAGTTTCTTGGCAATAGGTTCAGCTATGTTGTAGAAGCCGTTGTTCTGGTTGAAGTTGTTGGATATACAGATGAGTGATATATCCCTCTTCTGTCACCTGGCTTCGTTATGTTGACGACATTCTCATCATAACTCCCAGACGCTTCAACGTTCAAGCTCTCCAACACGAACTCAACCAGGTTGAGCCATCAATCCAGTTTACACTAGAAGAAGAAGTCGACAACACTCTTCCTTTCCTTGATGTTCTTCTCTGCAAAGCTGACCATGAACTTCGTTTTAAAGTCTATCGAAAACCTACCAATCAACACGATCTTCTACACTTCTACTCTCACCACGACACCAAAATTAAACGTGGTGTAATTATAGGCTTTTTCCTGCGCGCACTCAGAATCTGCAGCAGTGAGTTCCTTGAAGAAGAATGCTCCCTCATTGAACAAGTTTTTCCAAACTTCACTATTCTCGTCACTTCATTAGAGACTGCAGACGACGGGCATTAAACATCTTCAACACACCCAGAGAAGACACTGCTGAGAAGAGATACATAGTCCTTCCCACCAACTCCATTTCCAAACAAGTTTCCAACATTTTTCTAAGACCTCATTCCGAGTATCCACCTCCACATCCACCACCATCAAGGACATTACCAGTAACAGACAGGAAAAGCTTCAATCCACGGCAGGGGTATACACAATCCCTTGTAATGGCTGCAGCAAATTATACGTTGGCGAAACATCCAGAGACCTACAAACACGCATTTCAGAACACCAGTACGCAGGCAGATCTGACGACTCAAGAAATGCCTGTGTTCAACACCGAAATTTACACAACCATTTAATCAACTACAGAAACGCAAGACTCATCGCCAAAGAAGACAACACGCAATACCGAAGAATCCTAGAATCATCACTCATCTGTATATCCAACAACTTCAACCAGAACAACGGCTTCTACAACATAGCTGAACCTATTGCCAAGAAACTTCTTCAACGCTATCCCACCTAGAACTCAAGAATGGTACACTGCAGGTCCTTTAAGTCACACTATGTTTTTAACTATCACACTACTTTTAAGACTCACATGCAGCTTTCTCCACCTGACCCAGCATTCTCCACCTGACTGTACCCTATATATATCTCCATGTTGCTCATTTTCCAGGTAGATCTGTCTGTGACCCGATAAAGCCCACTGCGTGGGCGAAACGTTGTCAATAAAGGATCACATTTTACTGCTTATGTGTTTATTTTTCCATTGTGTCGGTATTTTATACCATTTATTTCCATACACTGAGGTACAGAGGACGGGCAGTGGTACAACTACAATGTCTCTAGTGTACACTGAGGTACAGAGGACGGGCAGTAGTACAACTATAATGCTTCTAGTGTACACAGAGGTACAGAGGACGGGCTGTGGTACAACTACAATGCTTCTAGTATACACTGAGGTACAGAGGACGGGCAGTGGTACAACTACAATGTCTCTTGTGTACACTGAGGTACAGAGGACGGGCAGTAGTACAACTATAATGCTTCTAGTGTACACAGAGGTACAGAGGACGGGCTGTGGTACAACTACAATGCTTCTAGTATACACTGAGGTACAGAGGACGGGCAGTGGTACAACTACAATGTCTCTTGTGTACACTGAGGTACAGAGGACGGGCTGTGGGAAACTGGTAATCTATCTCTATATATCTATGTTAGGTGCTTTTGATATAAGGAATTAACCCTTACTTTTCCACGGATTGAACCATAATGCATCCCACGGTACACCATGGACTGGTGGGTAAAGCTGTCGCTTCACACGGCGAGTGTCTGGGTTCGATTCCCAGCAAGGGTAGAAACATTGGGCGTGTTTCCTTACACCGGTTATCTATGTTCACCCATCAATAAAATGGGTACCTGGGAGTTAGTGGACTGGTGTGGGTCGCATCCTGGGACAAAACTGACCAAATTTGCGGGAAAGGCTTTGCTTAACAAGCGGCTTTGTATATAGTAGTATGTCATTGATGTCAGCTATGGTCTGTATACCTTGTACTTGTAGCAAATCAAGATATTATTATTATTATTATTATTATTATTATTATTATTATTATTATTATTATTATTATTATTATTATGACGATGCCAGAGGAGCTGTGCTACCCCCACCGGGTAGTAGGAGTATCAATGTCTCTCGTATCATTAAGATACAAGAACAGAACTTATTTTACATCTGTTACAGATTAAACTGTTTAGAACTTTATATTGTAAAACGGCCGTTGTTCTGACCTGAGTTATTTCTAACATTCTAAATATTTTGAGGAGGATTGTTGAATAATATTTTTGATCTAGGTACAGTAATTTAAAAGAAAATGAAAGTTGCTAGTTAAAATCTCATATACTTTTAACCTTGAGCTTTTCATATTGTGAGAAGCCATAGCTGATAGAAAAGTCGTAGTTCATTTCAATCATTTCCCTGACAGTCTGAGGCAATTTTTCAATGCGAGGAATAGAGAGAAATGCAGTCAGGTTGCCAGTGTAGATCGCCACCAGGACGATGACCACCATCCAAGTTGATGTCAACACCACTCTACCTGCTGTGTTCTCTGGCTGGTCTTTACAACCTGTAAAATAATCACTGATTAATACAAGTTTATCCAACAAACTAGCAATAAGTTTCTGAACTTCAAATACATTATGTATTTCACTTAAAATTATTAATAAAGTTAAGTGACTTTAAATTAAAATGCATTATAATTATAATTCATGCAACAAAATTCATGATGCATTTTCATGATCAATTTTCTATGTTCCATAAAAGAAAAACTCCATAAAAAATGTATTTAATTTAAAGTATTTAAAAATGTATTTAATTTAATGTATTTAAAAATGTATTTAATTTAATCTATTTAAAAATGTATTTAATTTAATGTATTTAAAAATGTATTTAATTTAATGTATTTAAAAATGTATTTAATTAAATGTATTTAATTTAATTTCACTAACACTACACCCCTCATGGGAGGTTCCTGGACGCTGGTGAGGGGCTCTTGATCTAGGGAATTGGATCTGTGCTCCAGTTCCCTGAATTAAGGCTGAAGTTCAAAGTTTCGCTCCTCCCATCCAGGAGAAAATGTGTTAATGTAGGAACCTAAACCTGACCACACCTTAAAAACTAGATTTACGGGACCCATGCAAATTATAAGTAAATTATCTGATGTAAATTATGTGGTATCTTCCCTTGACAAAACCTCAAAGAGTAAAACATACCACATTAATCAAATTAAAGCATTTAGTACACCAGATAAAGTCCCAGTAATGACTCTGTCCTCTGTCTCTGTAGATGACCCTGAGTCCCTGCACTCTATTCCCGAAATTCAAGTAAAGCTTCCCAATTCGGTCCTCCTCAAGGACCCTAGCCCTTTAATGGAGGGGCTGTCTAAGAATCAAGTAACAAGTTTAACTGCTCTCCTACAATCTTACTCTGATATCTTTACGGATGTTCCGAAAAAGATGTACACTAGGATATCATGATGCAGAAGTTGGAAACTCTAATAAGCCTATTAAACTCTCCCCCTACAGAGCTAATCCTGAAAAACAGAGGCTACTCCAGCAGGAGGTAGAATTTCTATTAGAGCATTGGTTAGTGGAGGAGTCATCTAGTACGTGGGCCTCACCTTGCATTTTTGTTGAGAAAGCTGATGGAGGTTTTCGAATATGTACAGACTACCATAAGGTGAATGAGGTCACAATTGCAGATGCTTACCCTCTGCCACGTTTAGATGACGTAATCGACTCCGTGGGTAAGGCTACCTTTCTCTCTAAATTAGACCTTCTTAAAGGTTACCATCAGGTACCTTTAACAGATAAAGCGAAGGAAATCTCTGCCTTCGTAATTCCAGGAAGTCATTATCAATATACAGGTTTTTTTTTTATATTTTATAAAAAAAAAAACATTACAATACATTAATTATTACATATAGAAGTTTATAATAATATACAAAAATTCGAAAACCCCAAAATTTCACATTTAGCCTATCCATGTTCTTGCCATGACACAAATACTGCACGTGCACTATAAAAGTACATAAAATAACCTGCACACGAGTCCTATCAATAACTCTATATTTTGCCATCCCCACTTAGGCCTCACTGGCCTGCACATATAACCCTTTCGTTTTTTGGTTTTTCATCAATTTTATGGAACCAAAATTAAACACATAGAAACACTTTATCTAAAGAAACAACAAAACTGAACTAATGTGCTCTCTCACTGTCCATAGAAATCATATAAAATGGAAAATTCCTATAGTGTGTAGACAAAATTAAAACACTAAGAACACCCTAAACCCAGTAAGTACTCCTAAAACTTCAATATTCTCAATTGAAAGCTCCAACATACAATAACATTTAATACAGATAAAATCGCGTATTGAGTAGCACATATCATGCTGTATGATACAATTTTATTTACAAAACTCTATCTCACAAAATAAAAGGTTCCTAAGCCCTCCTAATGAAAGTAACAAAACAAAACAGTGATTACAGACAATATAAAGAACTGCAAAACAACCCCCCCCCCTGTTTATTAACACACACAGGTCCAATAACACCCGGGACAAAGCCAAGGAAGAAAACTAAAGAAAATTGAAATTAACATAAAAACATCCAGTAGTCTTAGGTTTGACACATAAGCAATATACACATATTACAACAAACTTAAATAATACTATCCAATATGTATACACACAACACAAAATAACCTAACTAAAACAAAAACATAGAAAACCCCAAAAGGGTTCAAAACATACAATGAAATACCTAAACCTACAACTAAATCCCTCGATAATGTGATCCAGCAATAATAATGATCCTAGGCACACACACATGACCTTGTCCCAACACCTCACAGTGATAAAATCTTCGGATCAATCCCATCCAGTTTTAATTATATTCCTAAAACAATAAAACTTCAATTACAACTCTTATTAAAATATGAAGACTTAATGCTAGATAACAAGCCATAAAAAGGTATAATAATATCAATTAACTGCAACCTTTTTGAAAAGAGAACCTAAGGGAAAACAAAAACACACTTAGGCACACACTGACCCCAAGTAAGGCAAACCCCTTTGGAAAAAAAACCTGAACCCCCAAAAATAGAAAGAAACCCCCGTGTGAGTCACCAAACATACCTCACACATACTTATCTATAAAAAGAAAACCCTACCCCTTTCCCCAAAGGGAAAAGGTGAGTGGATGACTGAGAAACCCCGACAAAACACACCCTCCCACTACCGCATACATAAAACCCTACCAAAGACTTTCATACCTAACCTCCAACCCTCACCAGATACCAACCCTTCCCTGTAAAACCCCAGAAACCGTAGCTCAGAATTAACCCAGCAACGACCCGATTGACAATTGCCTATAACCTCAAAAAAGAACCTATCCCACACCCTCCCATACAATTCCTGGTTCCTACACTTAGCCCTATAAAATCTCGCTGCCAAAGCCCTAATCCTAGCATCATTCCTAACCTCCACGAAACATAAATATAATCCAAAACCAAATACATTACCGCACGCCTCACATCCTCAGGGCATCCCACCACATCCAGACTTAAACATCGTAACACCGATAAACCCCCCACACACCCCGGATTATCCCTAAAAACCATTCCCTTACCCTCTCAAGACCCCCACAAAAGTATACAACATGGAAAGCCGTATCCCATAACCCAAAGTGTTGACAATACCCATCACCTGCCAGTCCCATCACAAAAAGCTGAGCCCTAGATGCCAATGTACCATGTAAAAAACGAAATCCAATCTCACGTACCTTAGGAGGCAACTTTAAACGCTTAAACCAAAACCACGTAACATTCCAATCATAACACGGATAGACATCCATACCTAAAACCTCCTTTTCTTGCCTTCCCACCTTATCTAACCTCCCTACCTTCACCTTACCAGGATCTGGTACAACCAAAGGATACCTTAAAATTGCCTCACAAAACAACAAATTTCCTCCTTTCCACCATCTGCGAACCTCACTCATTACCCTCCCCACTCTCACTCCTTGAATCCCACCCTGCGCTATGTATTCCTGCCTAACATTTATTCCCATCAAACGCCTTTGCAATGGTATCAAACCTAGCCCTCCCTTTGCTACCCTAGTCATTACCACATCTTTCCCTAACCAATGCCACCCGTAACCCCATATAAACCTTAAGACCCGACCTTGCAACCATAGAACATCGTCCTCAATGAGGGGGTACACCACGGCAACATACCATAGCTTACTGTATACCAAAGAATTAACAACTACAACCCTCTGCAAGAGAGTGACCTCTCCAGGACAACCCCACCCCCATCCTACCCAGAGCGGCATTAACCATTGCCGAGGAATTCACCTCACGCGCAACACTCCAACACTCGCCTGATTACAAAAACACACACCACATATCCTTAACCTGTCCACTATTGGCCACCTAAAACCCTGACCCAATGCCCCCCCACCTATTCCCCCACCTCCAATAATTGCAATTTTACCCTATTCACCCGCATACCAGTGGCCAAACCAAAAACCTCTATTATCCTATTTACATTACCTAACCCCTCCATAGTTCCTTCTAAAATAGTGGTGTCAACTACATAACCTATAATACCCGTTTCTGCCACCCCATGAGTACTCCCTTCCCTCACCCCTTCTAAAAAAAGGGTAATGTAAACACGCAAACAGGAGCTGTGACAAGGGACACCCCTGTCACAGCCCCTGCCCCAAATGCACCTCCGTCCCCAACCTCCCATTCACCTGTACCCTCACACGTGCTTGCTCATACAAAGTGCGGACCCAACCAACAACCTCCGCCCCAAACCCCTGCCTTAAAAGCACCGCCTGCAGCATATCCCTATCAACAATGTCATACGCCCTTTCCCAGTCTAGCCCTTAAACACCCCCAGTTCTTCTGCATTCTAAAAAACCTTTGATCCTCCGATGACCCTCCCTCATACTTCTCCCTGGTACCCCATACTGACCCTCCTCCAATAAGCTCCCCAAAACTCCTTTCATTCTATTAGCAAGAATACGTGCAAATATCTTATAAACTGCACACATAAGGGTAATTGGTTTATAATCCTCAAGTGTCCCACAAGCACGATTTTTTGGCACTAAAACTACATTACCTATTGTCATATCCCCACCCAACCTACCTTTCGATTTCATCGCATTAAACAGCCTAACTAGCATCCCTCGCAGAACCTCCCAATGAACTATAAAAAAATCCCCAGAAATCCCATCCAGGCCAGGGGCCTCGCCCAGGGCCTGACCCTTCACTGCCTGCCAAACATCCTTCTCAGTTATAGGCCCTTCCATACTCTCTCTATCTCCAGCCCCTATCCTCTCAACTATACTGTCTAAAATTGCATCCCGGGATACTTCATCACTTACCCCCTGTCTCATCTTACACTCAAACCAAGCATCTGCATAGTAACTCATGGCTTCCGTGGTACGAAGAATCTGCCCCTTCCGATACCCACGGCACTCCTCAGTTACCCTCAAAGAAATTACCGTCATCTCTCTTCTCCAGTTCTGAAAAGTATGTAACACTAACGCAGAGGGCTTATCCTCCATAAAACTTCCTCTAAACTCCCCCGTACCCTCAGAGCATGAAAATTTTCATTCTGCAAGTCCCGCAATTGTAACCGCAGATGATCAATTTCAGCTAGGGGATACCTCCCTCCACTCTCATAACAAGTCTTCAACTGCCCCTCTAGGTACCCCAACATTCCCAACCTTTGCCCAGCATCTTCCCTACCCAGTTGCCTGTAAAATTCCTGGATTGCCACTTTAGCCCGCACACTCCACCATTCCACTAGATCACTAATCCCCGTCCCATCGTTCCATACTCTTCCCCACCAATCCACAAAAATCTCCCTGTGATCCATCCCCTGCAACAACCTCACATTTAATTTCCAATACCCGGAATATATCTTCACCGCCCCTGCCTATCCCATCTCTACCAACACACCCCTATGATTGGAAAAAACAAAATCCTGACATTTAACCTCACCTACCTGAACTGCCTCAGAAACATATACCCGGTCCAACCTAGCTGCATAACCCTGTTTAATATAAATGTGGTCCACATGCTACCACCCCTCCCCTAACCACATCCTCCACACTAATGGCCCTCATCACCTCCCTCAAGCTCTGCAACAAACAGCCCGCCCCCCGAGGTTCCACATCCCTCCCTCTAATAATGCAATTCCAATCCTCGGCAATTATCGTAACCAACGGTAAACCTCTCAACGCGTAAACTAAATCATCATGTACAAAATCATCCTTTACACGGCGACTGGAAGTCGCCGGCATATATACACCAATGAAACACACCTGTATGTCTCCCCAAACCCTGTCCACCCATCCTATCCTGCCACCACCCCCCTCCTCCCAGGCATTTAACTTGAAAGGGCTAGTCTCACGGATACCCACCATTACCCCACCCTTGAAATTCCCCGAACTCCCAGTATAACACTTATATCCCTTCAAACACAAATCCCTACCACACCTATAATTATGCTCTTGGAGAAAGCATACATCCACATTCAACCGTCTTAGCGTCACCTCAATCCATCTCCTCCGAACTTCCGCCCGGAGCCCATTAACATTTAAGTTGAGACACCTGAATAGGTCAAAGGGGGTTTGCCACTTCGGCGCTCAGACCCTATCACAACTGGCACAGAGGCCCCACTTTGTGCCCTACCTCCTTTGACCCCTATCCCACTTTTCTTTCCTTGGGGTGCATCCTTCTTCCCCTTAACAACATCCCTCCAGACCATTTTAGAAGACCTTTGACCCGGGGTTATTTCATCATTCTCAGTATCCCCACTGGGCCGCTTATGGGATACTTCCACACATTCCATATCCCCTTTACCTTCCTTCCTATGCACCTCCACCTCAGCCACCACCACAGGCACAGAGTCAACTAGGTTCTCTACCGGACCGATCTCGCACTCCGGACGCTCAGAACCACCAGATGAGTCCTCATCCAAGCCCAAAACACTCACCGGAGACGGGCTCCCAAGGAGGCTCTGGATGTCCTCGAACAAAGGCCTCGATAACTCAGAGGCCTCCTCTAACAAACCACCCTCCATGGCAACCTGAGAACACTCCTGCACCTCTTCCTGCATCGCTGGGGTTAAAGCCTCCTCTGCAGCATCAACCGCCTCACTCCAACTCTGAGGGACATCCTCAGTATCAAGAACCCTGGCCACATCCAACTGTACACTCGTCTTGGTCGTCTCTCTCAGGTCCGCCTCAGCACGAAAATTCCCATCATCTTGACGTCCAGGTTGCCGCTCCCTGCGTTGATCACATGAAGTCGCCATATGTCCCGGGGCACCGCAGAGCTGGCATGTCCTCACCTGTCCAGCATACGAGACGTATACTTGAGTACGAAACTCTTACATCTGAACGTATGACGGGATAGGCCTCCTCAAAGTCATTTTGAGGGAGTATGATCCAGCCAGCATGCCAGCATAAGTTCCCTGCTGCCACCAACCAACATTAGCTTCATGTATAGTCCCATACTGGCCGAATACTTGCTGAACATCCATTTCAGCAGCCTCAAACGGAAGAATCTTCACATGAATCCACGAGTAATGCGCCGACACGTCACGCATACGCACCTCCAATCCCGAATTGATGACAATAGGCTTGTCCTGAAACTTGTCCACCACTTCTTCATACAAGCCAGTGGAGTTGAACTTGACGAAAAATCTGACTGCCCCGTTCAAAGAGATAACATAAATGGCCTTAGTCGGTATTCTGAAGGTGTCATGTAGAACTAATGGCAAGATGATCTCAGCATTATCAGGATACACAGCACCTTTAATTAAATCCACACAGACAGTGTTGACACGGCGCCGGTAGGTATCCGCCATTTTGGTGAAAATAAAATTTCACCTAACCTCCACCAAGGGGACGACTGAGCTCACCCGCGCACCACCAAGGCTGGGGAGCAACTGTATACAGTAACTCCCTTCGGAATGAAAAACTCGCTGGCTTCATTACAAAAACTGATCCATCAGGCTATTAAAGGACTTGAAGGCACGGCTGCTTACATAGATGATATTGTTGTTGTGTTGGGTACTTGGGACCAACATAAGTCCAGAATTAAAGAAGTTCTCTTCGAGAAATTTCAAAGTTTCCAATTAACTGTTAATTTCTCTAAGTCATCCTTTGGACAATCTACTGTTAATGTTTTGGGCCATGAAGTAGGTAGTGGCAAAGTGGCCCCTAAATTTGCTGAAATTCTTGCCATTAAAAGTGATCCAGTACCTCATTATAGGAAATCCCACCAACGTTTCCTAGGTATGGTAGGATTTTATAGAAGATTCTGTAAAAATTTTGCAGATGTCGTAGCCCTCTAACCTCACTTACTAGTCATAAATCCCACTTTAAGTGGGCCCCAGAGTGTCAAGATTCGTTCATGAAAGCTAAAAGAATCCTTTGTACTGCACCTATTCTCCTATCTCCTGATTTTTTCAAAACCTTTCACAATACAGGTTGATGCATGTGAGTCAGGAGTGGGGGCAGTAGATCTGCAAGCTGGGGACGATGGGTTGCAGCCGGTGGCTTACTACTCAGCCAAATACCAACCTCACCAGAGGGCCTACTCCACAATCGAAAAAGAAGCCCTCACTCTGATACTGGCATTAGAGCATTTAGAGGTCTACGTGGGTCAGTCACCTCAAGTGGTCACAGTCAATAGCAACCACAACCCTCTGGTGTACATCAACGCTATGAAGAACCACAACACAAGACTCATGAGATGGAGTCTCAGGCTGCAACCATATCACTTATGTCTTGTTCATATTGCTGGCAAAGATAATAAGCTGGCTGATACTCTTTGAAGAATATAAAATTTTAATGCATTAGGTTGGGATGTGTTAGGGACTATGGGTAAAATAGCTTTTTTTCCCCTCTTCGTATATATAATGTTGTGTGGGTTTTTTTTTAGTGAGGGGATATTCTGCTACTGTCTGCAGGTATCTTGAACCTATGTTAGCCCTACAGTCTGCTGTCTCGCTCTAAGTTTAGAGTTTGATTTTGTCTCGAGAAAAGTTGAGCTCTTTCTAATGAGTTGGATAGGTGAGAGGAAAAGCGGTTCCATTATTGTACCGTGCCATGGCGGTACTTTACCCATGGAGGTGGAAGCCTAGTCCTGGCCATTAGAGCCCTTTTGGGGTATTGGTGTGGCATGCAAAGAGTATGTTACATTTATTCAGCGTATGTACACACTCCCATATAGGCTGCCTCCCAACCAGCGAACTGGTGCTAAGGGGACCCCATCGTTAAATCAGTACCTTGGTTCAACCAATCATAATGTGCATCTGGCTGTTGTCTTGCCTCTTGATTACTGTGATACATTTATTTTCCAACCTCTTGTACATAGTGTACATATTGTAAATACATCTGCTCATACTTGGTGAGGGAAAATACAATTAAAAGATTACAGATGTGTTTATTTTCGCTCCAAGCCCCCATTACGACCAGGTTTACAGCCTTGATTACCTGAGATCGTAATAGCAGGACCCAGCTGTAGGATAGCAAGACCCAGCTGTAGGATAATAATCGTACAGCTGGTTTAAACAAAATTTGACTTAGTGTTGGATACCTGCGATATATCCAGACAAATTGAATCCGAATCCAGATTTAAACTTCCACTAAAATAAAACAAATTGTAAAGTGGAGTGTTCATAACGTGGGAGCGAGTACTGTGCCTTGTGGAACTGATGTTTTCACCGTAGCTGCTTCAGACTTTACTCTGTTTACTATTTCTATTTTTGTTCAATTTGTCAGGAAGTTATAGATCCATCTACCAACTTTTCCTGTTATTCCTTTATCACGCATTTTGTGTGCTATTACACCATGGACACATTTGTCGAAAGCTTTCGAAAAGTCCGTGTTTAATACATCTGTATTTTGTTTTTCCTCTACAGCATCGAGGACCTTGTCATAGTGGTCCAGTAGCTGGGACAGGCAGGAGCGACCTGTTCTAAACCCGTGTTGCCCTGGGTTGTGTAGTTGATGGGTATCTAGGTGGTTGGCGATCTTGCTTCTTAGAACCCTCTCAAAGATTTTTGTGATATGGGACGTTAGTGCTATCGGTCTGTAGTTCTTTGCAATTGCTTTACTGCCACCCTTGTGGAGTGAGGCTATGTCTGTTGTTTTTAGTGTGTGTGGGATGACCCCTGTGTTCATGCTCCCTCTCCATAGAATGTTGAAGGCATGCAACAGGGGCTTCTTGCAATTCTTGATGAACACAAAGTTCCATGAGTCTGGGCCTGGGGCAGAGTGCATGGACATGTCGTTTATTGCCTTTTCAAAGTATTGTGGAGTTACGATAATATCCGAGATTTTTGAGATGATCAGATTCTGGGTTTCGTTCATAAAGAATTCATTTGGATTGTCAACCCTTAGTCCGGGTAGCGGCTCGCTGAACACTGAGTCGTATTGAGACTTTAATATCTCACTCATTTCTTGGCTGTCATCTGTGTATGCCCCATCCCGCCTAAGCAGGGGCTAAATACTGGATGTTGTTTTTTCCTTAGATTTGGCATAAGAGAAGAGGTATTTTATTTTTATTTTCAATTTCCTTTATGGCTTTTAGTTCTTCCTGGGATTCTTGTCTCCTGTAAGATTTTTTCAGCTTAAGTTCGATATTTGCAATTTCATTGACCAGTGCCTTCCTTCGTATTTCAGATATATTGGCCCCTCTCAGCAGCTCTGTGACTCTTCGCCATCGTCTTTATAGGGAGCATCTCTCTCTTTCTAGTTTACATCTTGTCTTTCTTTTTCTTAATTAATGGAATGTGTCTTGAGCAGATCTCAAGATACACAGAGTTTCTTTTTTTCTAAGCAAATGTTCGGATCCGTGTTGTTTAGGATATCTTCCCAGCATGTTTCATTTAGGACATGGCTGACTTGATCCCATTGTATGTTTTTTTTACTGAAATTGAATTTTGTGAAGAAACCTTCATGACTGATCACATTTTGCTGGTCAGGAGCCCTGTGCATACATGTCTGTACCTCTATTATGTTGTGATCTGAGTGTATTGTCTTTGATAGGTTATATTACGCATCAGATCAGATCGTCGTTATTAGTGAAGATGAGGTCCAGTGCATTTTCTAGTCTTGTAGGCTCTAATGTTTGCTGGTTTAAAGTGAATTTGGTGTAGAGATTTAATAGTTCGTGTGTGTGTGTGAATTTTCATCTGCGCTGCCTCCTGGGGTGATCTCTGCTAAAACATTGTTTGCTAAACTCCACCGTTTTATGAGTCTCAAGTTGAAATCTCCCAGTAGTAAGATATTTGGGGCAGGAGTTGGGAGATTTTCAGAGTGGTCAGTTTTCAAAAGCTGCTCCTGGAATTGCTGGGAAGTTGCATTCGGAGGTTTGTATACAACCACAATGACGAGGTTGTGGTTTACAATCTTTGCCACCAAAACTTCAACTACATCATTTGAGGCCAACCCCCTCCCTTGTTGCCTGTTTAGTGGATTTGAACGTTATAGAAGTAAGGAAGCTTAAAAAAGAAAGAGGTTTCCAAAGGAAGCTTGCCACAAGAAGCAAAAAGGGCAACAACAGACCTTGCAAAATGGTTAGGTTTGATTTCCCTGCCAACACTAAGGATGAAGTTTAAATGGTTTTAAGAAGCTACATTAGTCAACCCGGATAAATTTTTTTTACCTTTGTCATGATGAGGACAACTAAAGTGCTTATTGTCATCCACAATGTCATTAAGTACTTGGATCCTAAATTCCTTGTGTCAGATCAAGTTGCAAACCCTCGTCGACTTCCTAATGATCTGATATTGGCTGAGTGGACTGGCCAAGGGACTCCACCCCGAAATATCTACTCTCGTGCAGTGCTTAATAGTTGTACAAACTTGTACGAACCACTTCACCGTAGATGCTACAAGTGTCAGCCCTGGCGTCACATTGCTTGGAAATGCCCAGTTATGTCACACTGGTGTGCAGAGTGTTAGGATATGCTCAAAAAACAACAGACTGTTGCAGTAAAATATGTCAATTGTAAGACCCCAGGAGTCATAACTGCTCATGTTGACTGCAGTGCGAGGGTTGCCCACATCACAGCCAGCTACAGGACTTCCACCTCACCCTGCACCTCCCATGATGAGGCAGTAGGCCTACCAAACACTTCGAGTCTGAGTACTCGCTCGTGCCTAATTTCAGGCAATGTGGTTGAGCAAGTAACCATAGGAGTACATCACCAGAGTGCTATCATGTTTGCTATAAACATTAGTGATGTTGTTGGTGTTGACACCAGCAGCTTACCTGAGTCAGCTGTCAGTGAGCCACCGAGCTCAGCTGACAGAGGCTACACGCCTCCAAGTGAGGCAAATCTTGCCCCAGTGGTATATAACCTGCAGTTGCACATATCACTACTGGAGAGACAACAATTGCGCATGAAGCAACAACTTGAGCAGCTCAAGGAAAGTTGTATAGTGTGCACCAATAATAAAACTATCAGTTTTTCTGAAAATGAGTGTGAGGATGATGAATAAGTTGATGGGTGCAATGGTGGAGTCCTTAGTTAAGATAATGACGAAAGCAATAGCTGTGTCGATAGCTATTGTGAACACCATGTCTAGGGCAGAAGTGTTTATAATGATAGTCATGGTGATGAGTGTAATGAAAGTGGTGGTGCAAAGTGTGGTGATAACCAGCTTGATGTTGAATGTAATAATGCTGATAAATGTAGTGAATATAATGAGGGTAGTTGTGTAGGTGATGATAGTTATAGTGATGAGTGTAATGATACATTCACCGAGGAATAGCGCTGTAAACAAAGACTCCCACGAAGCCTCACAACTCACAACTCATGGAGCGAGGTAACACTGTTGCTATTGATAATGTGTGTTATTTATATATTTTTTTTTTCATTATGCTGAGAAGCTAAGCATAAATCACAGGACTTCTATATCGGAACAAAACTCGTATGAACTTTCTATTTTAAGTTGGAATATTGAATCACTTAGAAAAAGATTTTCTGACCTTCACCATAAAGTAACTACCGAACCCATTGATGTGTGTCTACAAGAGTGCAGAGTCCCTGAAAAGCCCCAACCTCCTAAATTACTACAAATATTTTAAGGTAACTCCTGTGTTTAATATATTAAAAAATAAATTTCTCATCAACTTCTTGCAGATAAGAAAATAGAGGGGCTTCAATACCATGGTGTTAGGATATATATTGGGAACTCTGCCCTCAACATATTTAACTTGTATTCTCCTACTGAGTTAGTTCAGACTCTCAGGTAAGGACCACCTACTGATAAGTTTAATTACTTGGAGCTCCCAACTTGTGCTCAGTCTGAGCCTACTCTTATTATTGGAGATTATAGTGCAAGACACAAACGCATTAGACACTCACAGTTTCGTAATCGTAATGGTAAACAATTGTTGTCATTCTTAAATAGTCATGAAAATGTGCAAATTGTAGGTGACCTTGACCCCCCCCACACACACAAACAAACAAATAAACAAACAAACAAACAAACAAGCAAACAAACAAACAAACAAACAAACAAACACATACAGTAGGGCCCCGGTTTACGGCGTTTAGCCTTTCGGCGTTCCGCTCATACAGACATATCAAATTATGACCAAAACTCACTACACTGCTCCCCCCACCTGACTTTCTAATATGGCTACTGCATCCCACCCGGTTTGTTTACATTCTCCGTGATCACGATTCTCCATTATGTCTGGAAATTTTCCAAAATTTCACGTGTTTTAAAGTTATTTCATATTTTATATTTACTCTGATAATTGTACTTGTGTACGTGTACCTAAATAAACTTACACACTGTGCTGGAATGTAGTTACACATTAGAATCACTAAGTTAGGTTATTAGTCTTGAGGACGCCATATTAATAATGCTAATAATAATAATGCGCAGTAATAATCACTCCGAGGCGAATTAAATGTCGCATATTATGTTAAAATAGACATTTTAATTAATCCATCTACGACATTTTATTTCTAAATTAGATAATAAACACGTTATGAAACATATAAACATGATAAATACATCCAGAGTAGAATAAATTACCATAAATATGAGATTTTTCAGTCGTCTTGTCGGAGTGTCGGAAA